>CAEGAD010065020.1:0-11695 GCA_903067055.1 Poeciliopsis paucimaculata
CTAACAACAGTATTTTAAAGTCTATTCTTTGAGCTACAGGGAGCCAA
This sequence comes from Poeciliopsis paucimaculata, assembly GCA_903067055.1. NCBI lineage: Eukaryota > Metazoa > Chordata > Actinopteri > Cyprinodontiformes > Poeciliidae > Poeciliopsis > Poeciliopsis paucimaculata. The sequence goes on from CAEGAD010065020.1 coordinate 48, forward strand.
TGGAGGGACTTTAAAACTGGTGTTATGTGCTCTATCTTCCTAGTTCTAGTGAGAACGCGAGCAGCAGCGTTCTGGATCAGCTGCAGCTGTTTGATTGATTTGTTAGACAGGCCTGTTGATATATATTTTTTTTTGCACATTCTTATACAGATTTTTTTCTAAACATTTTTTCTTAAAAAAAGCTAAACGCTCAGTCAAATCAGATGGAAAACATCCGTGGGCTTGAGTTTTAAAATCTCGCCGCAGATTCTCAACTGCTTTTTGATCTAGCCTTTGACTAGGCCATTCTATCATAAGAATGTGTTTTCGTCCAAACCATTCCATTGTAGTTCTCCTCTTTCTAGTGTAGTTCGATGAGTGTACTGTCAGTCACTGACCAGCGTTCCTGTTGAAGAAGCATGATGCTGCCACCACAGTTCTTCATAGTTGCGATGTTTTGTTTAAGTTGTTGTTTTTTTGGAGGGGGGAGGATTTTATTTTAATGCCCGCAAGGCAAAGAACCACTGCTGTTAATCATTTTGTAAAGAAAGAAAATGTCACTAATCAGAACTAAACTTGCAGAGCAGATACTGAGACTGGTCCGCTAATCCGCTAAGAGCAGAATTATCCCATCAAATTGTCAGCGGCCGAGGGTAATTAGTGTGTTTTTTTTTTTGTTTTTTTTGTCATAGTCAAAATTCGCTCTGCACTCCAACCTTCCCAAGCAGGCTGTGCGGCCCGGTCCCGTGCCTGTGTATCTGCCTGGAGCCATTAGACGTGGACCACGGAGAAGCAACAGAAGGAGTGTCGACTGGACAAATCCCTGTATTGACCCCCTATCGCTAAAGCATCTGCTGTTTTCTACTTTGGCCACAGACCTGGCTATCTATGTCAAAGACAAAAATAGGTCCACTGAGAAGGTCAGCCATGGCATTACATCACTTGGCAACGGGTTTTAAAGAAAGAAGATATAAAAAGCCCTGAGTGGGTCCAAAGTTTGTGTCATTTATGAAAGAGATCATTCAGGACTTTTTGAAGTGAGCTTCTGTAGGGAGGTTGTTAGCAGTTGTTGAATTGAAGGGGAAGTGTTGTGTATTTTTAGGCACATGGTGTCATTTTGTAGCACAGTATAGTGCTACCTTTAGTTGCAATTGAAATTGGGCCTCTGTCTCTTTAAGAAACTCCTGCTTTTTCTGAAACCCCACCTTCAGAAAGTCATCTCCACATGGCTCCTTCATTAACCCTTTAACAACATTTCCACCAGCGTTGCACTGAGAAGTAGCTCCTATAATAAGCTCAGCAGATGCGCCGTTCCACCAGGTGTTTGCTAATTACCGGTGGCTAGTCTGAAGGAGCTGAGTGGGGGTGCCATGATGGAGGCCTGCTCCGTGAGGCTGAAGCTTGAAAACTGCAGCTCTGAGCAGGTCCCCCCAGGTGTTGTGAACAGCTGAAGGGTTGCCATGGAGATTGTAGGATTTTTTTCAAACATGCATGAAACAATGAAAGCCACACTCCAGGTATGTTTTTGATGAGGGAACAACGTCATAACAAAATTAATAAAGTTGATTTTAAATATAAAATCTTGAACTATCCCTTTAATATTCAGTTTGAACTGAACAGGGAGGGTGTGTGTGTGTGTTACTTTGATAAAGACTGTCAGAAATATGTGTGAGAAAGTCAAATTGCCTTAATTGGCCTTTCATGACACAAGGAGAGCAAGCCTAATTAACCACCCCGTGTGAGCGTCATTGAACGTCACACGGCGGACGCCGCTGTCTCTTTAACAAAAAGTTGAACGCCGAGAGAAAAGTCTCCGCGAGGAAGCGAGTCCAAAATGGATCTGAGGGAGCTGGCTGCGAACGCGTTGGCCCAGAATAAGAAAGCGGCTCTTCTGGTCGGCGCAGCCGGAGCCGCACTTCTGGGATTTGGACTCGGATATAAATACACTCGGAAGCCAGAAAAAGCCGTGCGCGTGGGCGTCGTGTCGCAACTCCTCGTTCACCCGCTCAAGTCGGGCAAAGCGGTGCCTGTGAGCGTCGCAGAATGCCAGAAAATGGGCCTGAAGGTTGGAGAGCTGGAGGACCGGTGAGTGCGGCGACACCCAGCAGGCTTTTAATTTTTATTTAATTTTATAATGTGTCACTCATGTCAGCCGTCACGGTTTTTACTCGGACGCTCAGGAGAAAGAGGCTCGAGTTGTGCAGAAACACAAAGAAGAATGTGCAGCTTGAACTTTGAACTCCTCCACAGGTTAGAGCCTTCACTCCGCATGGATTAAATACAAATTAATCCAATCAGCAACAAGGCTCTTCAACCTGCTTTACCTCATAAAAAAAAACCTCACAGAGTCATCAGTTATGAAACAAGCAATGAATATTTCATTTCTGTCAAACCGCCATGGCGTCACATTTTAAAGGTTTATTTATTTATTTATTTATTTATTTTTTGCCCCCCAAAAAATTACCACAATTATTTCCAAAATATGTGCTAGACCGAGAAGAAAACATTCATTCTAATTATTATTTCCAAAAGGTAATCAACACTTTGACGGGGTGTAGATAAACATGACACAACACCCGTCATGAACATGAAGGAGTCCTTATGGATTTCTGTGACTGTTGTCATGAAGTGTCATTCGGTAAATAATGGCACTTTTAATACAAAGCTGCTCTAAAGGTTGCGTTGAGAGTCCAGCTCTCAATGCAACTTAGCACTAAAGTGACGTTTGCAAAATCGTGCAGAGTTGGGACTTTTGATGCAACTTTGCATTAAAAGTGTCACTGACTGACACTTCATGACGAGTCATAAGCGTCATGAAGACCCCTTCATGTTCATGACGGTATCATGTCAGTCTTATGCACACCCCGTCAAATAAAGTCTTACCAAATCAAACTTTTGTGGATGCTCCACTTTAATCAACTGCAAATCTAAACAGGTGGGGGTTTTTTCCTTGTCAATGTTTCAGCCATTTTGTAGTTTTCTGGACGCTTGTTCCAGATTTGTTTAAAAAACCTGATCTAATCTCACCCTTTAATGCTCTTTGAATTTTTAAATTGACATTGTGAGCAATGTCAATTGCTACAGACGCAGGCCTAAGAAATAGTTGTATTCGTTGTTGTTAGCATCGCTTTTGATGCTATCATAAATGTTTATTCAGGCTTCTAATTGTTGATTTCACTTTCACATTTTTGTCACGTTGCGCCAACATAAGGTCGTGCGTGTCTGTGAAGCGGATTGATGAGGATCCGCTTTTCAAAAATGTTTTAGAAAGGAAAATCTGAAAAGTGTGGAAGGCATTTTGCGCTCCAGAACCGTCTTAATGGCAACTCTTATGTAACCAGTGCCGGTTCCTGTTTGTGCAAGTTCAGAGTGCGCAGCTTTTCATCTCCCAGGTTTTGGAGGTGATCCAGATATGCTGAATGTTGCAGCTGTGAAAGGTCCACCTGTGTGCGTGTGTGTTTATGTGCGTGTGTGTGTGTGTTTGCAGACACTGGCTGGTGGTGACGGAGGAAGGCAACATGGTGACGGCCAGACAGGAGCCCCGTCTGGTCCTGGTGTCCCTGTCCTGCCAGGGCGGCTACGCTACTTTGAATGGGCCAGACATGGAGGAGCTGAAGTTTCCAGTGAAACAGCTTGAGAATCCAGTCCTCGACTGCAGGTTTCATGTTCTCCACAGTTTACCTGCAAATTTAAAAAAAAATAAATAAATAACCTCCCCATCAAAATCCTAAAGAATAGTTTTCTCACTTTGCTGGGTTATATTTGGAAAAATATATATATTTCTTGTTTTAAATTATTTTAAAACTATTTTAAAAGGAACTTAGGGCTGAAACAATCGGTTTAATCAAATATTCAAATAATCATCAACTAATCAAATAATCGTCTTTCTGGCCATTTGCTGAAAGAACAACAGAGTCAGAGCAGTAATTAGCTCGATTGTGCTAATTGCATATAACATAAAAAAAAACAACACTTTTTTCTTCTGCAAATATATCCAACCCAGAGCTCTTCAAGCCTCAGCTTCAGATTCACCTGCTTCAAATTCTTGGACAAAAACAAAACAAAAAACACGTTTTCAGTCCTCCAGAGGTTCATTTTTCTCTTTCTTTCCAGTCATTCCCAGAAGAAAAGCAGTTTTTTTAATTTATTTATTTATTTATGTATTTATTTATTTTTTTATTTATTATTTACATTTTTTGACTTTGGACATTAAAGAGTGCCACATTACAATAAATGAATAAATAACATGAAATAATTATTTAAATGTGTCTCTTTAAAATAAAAAAGAAAAATTACTTCTGTGAATAAATCCAGAAATAATTCGTTGGATACAGAATTATTTGTGCCGCCATTTAATGTATTGATTTTATTTTAAAAACTAGGTGTAATAAATTATTTTATGTTCTGGAGCGAAAGCACATCATGAATTAATTTGAACCGTCAACGCCAACCATGAAACTCAGTGCCATGAAGCCCTGACGTCTGATTGGCTGCTTCGGACGGCAAGTCCGTGTTCCATGTTTGCTAAAACCCTGAGGTCAAATCATGAAATAATCTCCATATTTTACTTTGTAAAACTCATTGTGTATTAAAGCAGGCTTCACACCGTGCCTCCTTTTCACGGCGGTCTTTATGATGTATTGATTTTCAAATCTTTTTCTTGCTTTGCAGAGTGTTTAGCAAGGACATTCAGGGCAGGGACTGCGGCGACAAGGCGTCCCATTGGCTCACCACGTTCCTCGGGGGAGAGAAAACGTTTCGTTTGGTGCATTATGAGCCTCACATGAAGCCAAGAAGGCCGGCTGAGAGCGAGCCTCTTTTCCCCCAGTTTGAGGTAGCCATTAAACGCTGCTGCTGAGTTCAATTCCCAGATATTACAGGGTGTTCTTACACCAGTATATCCGGTTCGATTGGGGACTAAATTGGCAGCATTTTTTTTAGCTGTTGTGGTTCGTCGTTTCAAACGATCCAAAATCTGTTCATCCCCTTGCCTTCGGAGGCCTTGCATCACAAACTACCGACGGAAACAACACAAAAACCTGTGAAGAAGACACTGACCTCAATGACCTTCTTCACAAAATGTAAACAAAAATGGAGATGCTTCAGATTTTAGTGGCTGTAGGATTAATTTCTCCTGCTAGCGCTCGACTCTTGCATTTGTTTTGGTTGTATTGAGCCAGAATGCCCAGCTCCTCAGCCCATTTCCTACTTTTGGCACGCTCTCCGGTCCATTTGGTATTCACATATGCATTCGAGTTCACGAGATGGCGGCTTCGTATTTTTTGGTCTTCGTCAGAGTGAAGATGCACCGATCCGATATTATATCATTTGAAACATTGGGATCAAGTTATTTGTTTTACAAGTTTACATTTTTTTCAGTTTATTTCTTTAGTCATTTTACATTGGCTGTTGTACTAAAAATTTCGCTGACTGAACAGATTAGTTCTTTTCCATTTATTTTACATGTTTGACCGTGTTTGTGAAGCTGTTGTATGTAAGTGTGTGTTATCAAGTAAATTTGTAATTCAATACATTTATGTCGGTGCTTAACAAAAAAAAGAAACATTTTAAGTCAACTCAGCACTGCTTTTCTTTATTGGATCGGTATCGGCCGATACTATGTCTCAGATATCGGTATCAGAAGTGGAAAAAAAAAGTTGGATCGCTGCGTCCCTACGTCGGAGTTTGATTGCGCGTTCACACCTACCCCAAGCGAACCGGACTTTCCAGATGAACAAACCCGAGTTTGCCTAAACGGCGCTGGTGTGAATGCACCCTGAGTCTGCTCATCTCCTGAACGTAATGATTAGTTATTGGGTTTGAAAATCTTTCATCCAGCAGGTGGCATACCCAGATTATGGGCCCATCATGCTGCTGTCTGAGGCATCTGTTAAGGATCTCAGCAGCAAACTGGATCAGGAGGTCACCACGGAGCGCTTCCGCCCGAGCATTGTGATAGGCGACTGTGAGCCATTTGATGAGGTATGTTGGTCAGTTGGACAAAAAAAAAAAGAAAAACAAAGACAATAACTATAAAACATCTTAAAAAAAGAAAAGAAAAAGCAGATTTAACGTCTTTGCTCTGCAAGTATTTATTTTATCTCCTGCTGCCTGGATAAATTCTCACTCGTCTGTTTGTTTCTGACTAATAGCTCGCCCTTTTCAAGGCGAACAGCAGGGACTAAATTTATCTCCAACTGCTTTGCTTTTTCAGGATTCTTGGGAAGAGATCCAGATTGGCAGCGTGAGGCTGCAGCGTGTAATGTCATGCGGAAGGTAACGTGGTTGGATGCTACTCACACAGAACCTCCTCATTTGCCGACAGAGCCAGCTGCAAACGAGCATCCCGGGACAAACGAGCAACAGTTTGATGAGAATGGAGGCAAACTCACCTGCAATCAGTTTTTATGTTTTTTTTCCACAATTGTTTCCAGGTGCATTTTGACCACAGTTGACCCAGAGACGGGTGTGATGGGCAGGAAAGAGCCGCTGGAAACTCTGAAAAGGTGACAGTATGGAAAGTGATGCGTTTTGTAGTTTGGATTGTGCTGTGAAGATTAAACACATGACAGCTTGTGAGTGGTGGCAGTATGGGATTTAATCCCACTCTCCTTATGTTGGAGGGTGGGACATGAACTGGGATTTTAGTGATAATTTCCAAAGAGAGTTTTCAAGAAAAGCTTTTATTAGAAGCTGACCCTTGCAGCGTTGCAAGACTGCCCCCTTTTTTTTTTTAAAGTCCGGTGATTGATCTGCTCTTACAGGCATTAATATTTTTGTTTGTTTTGTTTCCTAACAGGCTATTAATAGTAGCACACTAGTAGAGTTGCCAGGAACAATCAAAAGAAACGGTTTTACTTTTAGTTTAGTGTTTTTTTTCCTGTTCAACACGTGGAGATTAAGGAAAGTTGGTTCCAATATGCAGCTTTGCCACAAGATGGCTCCAGATCCTTCCACATAGTTTGTTTTTTTTCCCCCTCCCCGCTGACATTAATATGATTTTTGTAGTTTGGATTGTGCTATGAAGATTAAACACTTGACAGCTTGTGTTTAAGCTGTTTATGAAGACCAAGCTCTTCATAGAGCTTGGTCCCTCTATGAAGATGACAAGCTACATTTTCTATTTTTTCAGTCAAAAATACTTCAACTGTATGTAGTTTGTAGCTATTACGTTTGTAACGCTAAAGAAATTGAAAAAAATTTGCCTCATCCAGATTTTTCATTTTTATTTCTATGTAAATACACATTACGTGTTGAATGTGTGGACTTTGAAAGACAATAAATCTGTAGAATACAATGTTCTGTTCGTAGATTTCAAATTTGAAATTACGTGAGCGTTGAAGTCCCCCAGCAGAACGAGGGAGTCCCCAGGAGGGGCACTCTCCAGTACTCCCCCCAAGGACTACAAGAAGGGTGGGTAATCTGAACTGTCGTTCGGCTCGTAGGCACAAACAACAGTCAGAACCCGTCCCCCACACCTGTAGGTGGAGGGAGGCCACCCTCTCATTCACTGGGGTAAACCCCAACATACATGAGCTGAGATGGGGGCCAGCAGGTATGCCCACTTCTGCCCGGCGCCTCTCACCGAGGGCAACTCCAGAGTGCAAGTATGTCCAGCCCCTCTCAAGGAGACTGCTACCAGAGCCGTGCATCGAGGTGAGACCGACTATTTCTAGCCGGGAACCTCTCAACCTCACACACCAGCTCCGGCTCCTTCCCCACCAGAGAGATGACATTCCACGTCCCAAGAGCCAGCTTCTGTAACCAAGGATCGGACTGCCATCACACACTGCACCCAACCCCTTTGCCCCTCTCATAGGTGAGAGGGGCAAAGACGAAAGGAAGAGAAGACAAAGGTTGAGGAAAATGAGGGGAAAAAAAATTAAAAATCAATAACTCGTTCAAATCATCTGAAAACAAAAAGGAATGTTCTTTTCCCTCCCGAATAGTTTGATAAACACTTCCTCCAAGGACGCCAAAGGCTGTCCTCTACACGAAAGGCACCTGGAGTAAATGAGCTAACCAGGGGGCTCAAAAGATGAGCTGAGATGAGACATGGGCACAAGTCTCCTCTTCTGGCTGAGCCCGGCCGGGTTCCATGGCTAAAAATCCGGTCACCACGCGCTCGTCATTGTGCCCCCCCTCCAGGCCTGTCTCCAGAGCGATGACCCGCGTCTGTGTGAGGGAACACCAAATCCAAAGTTCTTATCCATCATAAGGGGTCTTCAGTGTCCGCTTTGTCTGATCAAGCAAAGAAAATTTGTTTGTAAAACTTTAAAACAGTGTTTTTACAGTGCAGCGAAGCCTGACGAGAAATTCTTTCCACAGCTATCGACTGTGTAAGCCATCAGAGACGCACATCTACAAAAAGGCTCCACTGTTCGGGCAGCTGCACACCGTCAAGAAGACGGGCGTCCTACATGTTGGCGAAGAGGTCTACAAGATCACCCGCTGAACGCAGAAACGTCAGATCCAGCCAAAGAAGTGTTTTGACATTAGCACACTGGACATTTCAGTACAGAACGTGCTAACGAGGTAGATCTAAATTCAATTTGTGTAGCATAAAAAAAACTGTTTTTTTTTTTTTTTGTCAGTCATAGATAAGATCATGGAGAAGCTGTAACTTAGGACTTTTTTTTTTTTTGCTTGTAATCTGTTTTCTGCTACCTCTGAATCCCAATCACAACTGAAACCTGAATAAAGAGCATTTCCATCACTTGGACATTGCGTCTACTTATTGATAACTTTGATGATACGTTATCCTGATAAAGCTGTGCTTCGTACGAAGGATCGACTGTTTACTTAAGGCCCAAACCTTCTTGAGGGCATTTTTAGCTCTTGGACAGACAATACTGCTACTTCAAGCAGTATTGCTGCTGCTTGAAGTAGCAGCAATACTACACAATGCATGTCTGGTTGGATGGAGCAATGATATAATTTTAGTAGTGATGGGAGTTATTTACTATTCTCCTCTTTGTTTTATATCTATTTCTTACTACTTTGCTTGCAGGACTAAACTCATGTCGCAACAGTTTTTTTTCATTCTGTCTGGTAAAACCGTAACATTCAATCAAAAATACTCTGAATTGGAAAGAAAGAAGAAAAAAACAGTTTATTGGGTTCAGAAGGAAATTCATTCAGGACGGTATGGAGAAGCTCCGCGTCCCACAGCCTGTAAACGCCTCACCTGGTGCAGCAGTAAATCTCAGCCATCATTTTCCCCATGTCTTTATCAGCTTCTCTCTCTCTCTCATTGTTTTGGAGGAATGTTTTGGCCCACTCCTCTTCCCAACGTGGCCTCGGTCCACTAAAACGAGCGGACGTTTGTTTCTGCACGTCTCTCCTGAGGTCCTGTCTGAGGCTGAGATCTGTACTTTGACTGGGCCATTACTACAGTGTGCTGCTGCTTGGTTAACCAAGTGAATTGTATATAAGTTCTCTAATAAAAAGCATCTTTGTTGTCATGTTGAGCTTTTCTATTTTGACTATTTTTAATCTTCATTAAATAATGACCGTGTGGAATCTGTTGAGCACATTTTCACTCTGGAGGATTTAGCCTATGTCATTTTAACAATTCGGTAAGGATGAGAGCATATTCATTATTTAGTTTTATTTGTATTAGAATACAAAATTACAATGTGTGACTTTTTAAAAAAAAATTTTATTGATAACACCTGAATTTGAAACTTTACATTGGAGAAACAGCGGGAAGGAGAGTCAGGAGTTCAGCTTTTTACTGCAATTCACCATCGGCTCAAATTACTCAGGAAACCATCTGAATTCAAACACGTTTACTATTTCAAATCCTCTGAAGCTGCTATTTAAAGCGTGGTTTCTTTACAGCGTCAATCAGTATGTTATGCAAAAAAAAAAAAAAAAAGTTTGTGCTTTGCCACATTATTATACCTCGTTTCAACTTTCAGCTTCAGTCGTTCTCTCTCTTTGATCATTTCTTTATCTTACCAATTTTAGTTTATTCCTTGTGTTAGTTCAGTTGTTCTTATCGTCAGTGATTTTCATTCATTTATTTATGACGCAGTGTTTATTTCTGTTGCTGTTTATTTTTTTTCTTTTCCCTCTCCATTCTTTTTTTATTCTCTCACTCGGCTCTCCATTACCCTCCCTCCCCAGCCGTCAGTCAGTCATCTACCACATTAAGAATTAGTGTGACAAAATAACTGAGGTTATATTCTAATTTCTAAATGAAATCCTAATTTAAAGAGACACACATATATGCAGGGACAGTAATTTTTTTTTTTATTGTGCCTTTTAAGGGTTAATCCTGCACTGAAAGATGTTTAAAGTTGGATCGCCTGTTCTCTTTTAAATGTTTTGCAATTAAAAAGGCAAAATTCTGAACAATGTTCAGCCAAAAAAAGATGTTTCACACACACACACACGCCCACACACACACACAATATTGTTCTCCATGTCTAATTTTTATTTGCATGAACTTGGACAATGCTAATTGAGCTGCTCTGTTTTTAGAGCAGCTCAATCAATAAATACAGTAAATGACAGCCATTTTGAAAAGAAAAAAAAAGGAAAGGAAGAAAGCCAAATTTTATCATTATTTTAAATAACGTGAGATATGAGATGACTATGAATTGGGGAATGTCAAAAAAAAAAAGTAAATTTGACGCAGTTGACCAACAGATGTGGAAAAATCTCACACGGTGCATTTGTATCGAGCCCTCTTTACCCTGATGATGCCTCTAAATAAAAATGTAGTGCAGCTTTCTAAAGTCATCAAAAGATTTATGTGTGTGGGGGGGGGAAACAGTCCCAATTTGATACCTTAGAGTTTGTCTTGACAAAAACGTTTCAAAGGGTGCGAATACTTTCGCCAGGCGCTGTTTTGTCGAGAAGTCCACGCAAGACGGGATTCTGGCGGCCTTTGTTTCTCGTATCGGTGGAGAGGGGGAGTAAAAAAACGCCACTCCGTCCTCTACTCCTGAGAAGCGTAAACTCCCTCTTGAGATTTACGCGAGCCCGGAGTGCAGCGCCGCACGTGGAGCTCAGATGGCTTTTCATTTACTGCAGTCGTTAGGCGGCGCTGCGGCGTCTAATTACAGACGACTGCGGACACGCGCGGACACTTCAAGTGTTTATTTTTAGCCCCCCCGTGTGGCCTGTGAAATCAGCCCCCGATCTAAAAATGCTGAGCTCAGTGCAGTTATTGTGGGCTCCTGTGCTGTGCCAGTTGCTATTTTAGACTTTTTGATATGCGCCAGAAAGCGACGGGCCCTATAATGGTTAAAAATAAAACGTAAAGGAAGCGGCGTAATTACACGGCCAGCTGCGCGTTAAGGGACCGGCTGCAAACATCCTGGCAGATGCAGGAGGATTGTTGTGGATTCTTGGAAGACCGGAAGATGCGGCGACCTTGCAGAAGGATTGTCACGCCAAAGCCAAATTCTTATGTATTTTATTGTTTTGTTTTGTTTTTTTCTTTTCTTTAAGTTTAATGCTTTTGAGGTGTCTGCAGCCTTCGCAGTTCAGATTCCGGATAAATGAAGCTCGTTTAGAGCCGACGACCGATCAATTCTATCGACGATAGGAAATCTGGTGTAGAAGTTATGCAAAAAGATATATATATATATATATATATATATATATATATATATATATATATATATATATATATATGTGTGTGTGTGTGTGTGTGT
>CAEGAD010065041.1:0-130103 GCA_903067055.1 Poeciliopsis paucimaculata
CTACTCTGTGCCGTGTGCAAAGCGCGCATGCTCAGTGCAAACAAAACCCCTACACCACCGAGCGAACGCTCCCTACGCACACTCTGCCAATGAGAGCGCCACTGCCCCCTAATGTAGTGGAGGTGCTATTGCACTTTATTCTAGAACAGTAATAAAAATAATAAAAATAAAAAAGCATGTTCCCCGAGGTCAAACGCGCCCCCCTTGACGCTAAACCAACATGCTATTTAGTGGAAGGTAATGCTAAAGCGCTAAATTCAACCATGTTGATACTCATCATGCGGTGTTTACAATTTATCTTTGGAAAATTAATTCAGAGGAAGCTAAGTGCGCTAACTGCTACCAAATTAGTAAAACTGCTAAAGTTAGGTCAGCTATTAGCGCAGTAGCGGAAGTGTACCAACAATGGTGCCGGCAATAAACAGGAGCAACTCAACCTGGTGGTGATCAAACCACTAATCATAAACATCAGTTCCACTAAAGCTACATCAATACACTAACATGAAGCTAATGCTAAAGTACTAAATTCTAACATTTTGATACCCACTATGTAGCAAGCTACAATTTGAGTTGAAAAGTTAATGTAATTGCTCAAAATGTTTTGTGCTGATAAACATTTTTACAGAATTTCTCTGATATTTTCTGATTTTTTTTTACAATCTAAAAATTAGAAAGTTTAGTTCAAACTGCTGGATTTCCTCCTGACTTACATTGAAGGCCTTTAATCTCTCAGGGTCGACGCCCTCTGTGTCGTTGATCTTGTCGTTGTCGTCATGGTCGTCGTGATCGTCGTCATCGTCGTCGGGGGCGACCTGGTTGCCGTGGCGCCCCGTGGTGAGGTCTTCTGCGCTCAGCTCCGTCTTAACGCTGTCGTAGCTTCCCCCCGAGCTGTACTGAGGGGACTGAACACAAACGTTCTGCTCTGAATCGATTTCAGATGTGTTTACACTGAGGTTTGGTCATTTACTGTGAAAAGCGTCTCAGGAGGTTCAGGAAACGTTAATCGAAAGTTTTCATTAAGTATTAAAATTTAATATTGGTCTGATGTAATATTCTAATCTTAAATGTTAAGTTAGCTGTAGGAGGAAAATCATCACAATCAGTGGTGGACACCATTAGCTAAATAGTTAGCTATGCTAACCCCCAGGCGCTAATCATAAACATGAGTTCCACACAAGCTAAAGTGCTACACCAACACGGTGTTTAATGTTAACTACTGTCAAAGCACTTAGAATCATTAGTTCTGCTAACACTAAATCGCTACAGCAACACTGTATTTAACAAAAGCTAATGCTAAAGAGCGACATCAACATGGTATTTAGTAGAAGCTAATGCTAAAGTGCTACATCAACATATATTTAGTGGAAGCTAATGCTAAAGCGCTACATCAACATGTATTTAACAAAAGCTAATGCTAAAGAGCGACATCAACATGTATTTAGTGGAAGCTAATGCTAAAGCGCTACATCAACATGTATTTAGTGGAAGCTAATGCTAAAGCGCTACATCAACATGTATTTAGTGGAAGCTAATGCTAAAGAGCGACTTCAACATGGTATTTAGTAGAAGCTAATGCTAAAGCACTACATCAACATGTATTTAGTGGAAACTAATGCTAAAGAGCTACATCAAAATCAAGTGACTGTGTTCGCTTCAGTTCTTAAAAAAATGCCAAACATACAAAATATGACTTAAAAGAAATGTGACTTTTTAGTTTAATACCTTGAAATTGGGGGTCTGTCTCTTTAAGAAGCTCCTGCTCTTTCTGAAGTCATCACAACATGGCTCCTCTATTAACCCTTTAATGTTTTTACCAGCTTTGTCCTGAACAGTAGCTCCTACAATGAGCTCAGCAGTTCCACCAGCAGTTTGCTAACTGCTGCTGGCTAGTCTAAAGGAGCTGAGTAGGAGAGGAGCTCCTACTCAGGAGCTCCTCTCCTGAGTAGCTCCTGAGCTACTCAGGAGAGTAGCTCAGGAGCTACTCAGGAGCTACTCAGGAGAGTAGCTCAGGAGCTTGAAGGGGCTAGGCCTTCAAGGCGGGGCTAGGTCCACAGCTGAATGGTTGCCATGGAGATTACAGGATTTCTCAAACATGCATAAAAGAATCAAAGGTTTGTTTTATAACACAATGTAAAGCTGAAAGAAAGTTGATTTTATAAAATACTTTCCCTTTAAATTCTAGTCTGGGGCCATAAGAAGATCAGTCCAGGTGCAACAAATGGCCCACAGGCCACACTTTGAACCCCTCTGATATATACTGAATGTAAAGTCATAAACTGTCAGTGAATTGAAAGCCAGGAGAAAAACATAGCAACAGTAAAAGTGAACTTAACGCCCCCACAACGCAGCGAAACGTGTTGTTGCTCCGTAACGGCGGCCGGCTCGTTTGTTTCCGAGTCTAAATGTGAGAAACGTGAAGCTGCCGCGCTGCGTCCGAACCGGGTGAACCGGGTCCGAACCGGGCCCGGGAGAAACACTGCGCCGCCAAAGCCGGAGTTCATTGTTTGGCTTTCAGCTGCAGCACAAGGACGAGAAGCTGCTGCTTTTTATTCCTCTGGGATAATTCAGGGTTTTAATACAGAACGAGGCGACGTGGGTGTCCTTATTAATTAGCCGGCAAAAAGCTCCCACAGATTACGGCTTTTCCACAGTCTGAATAAAAGGAGAAAATGACTTTCTTTCAAAGAGATTCTCTTCTGTTCACCGCAGAGAGCAGAAAAACAAATTCAATTATATAAAAACAGAAAAAAATCTGACTTTTACTTTATTTTTATGCTTTTGTATTACAATGTCTGTCTTTTCTTAGAAAAAGCTGCAGTTGCTGTAATCTGTTGTATTTTTCAGTAAGAATAAATATAGTGAAAACTAATATTAGAGGTTTTCTAACCATTTCATCTCCAAAAAACAGCAACAAGATGGAAATAACAAAGCCTTAGCTCAGGTTTAGTATTTATTTTTAATATTATTTCAAAAAGGCTTAAATGGCTAAATGAAAAATCTGCAGAATGTGTCAATTTTTTAAAATTCATCTGAATAATTGATAATTGAAATAATCTTTATCTTAGATTAGAAATCCTTGAAAAGGGGCAGAAGATTAGGGTGATGGTTTAGAGGCTTTCCAAGCCCAAATATTAAAATTTCATCACAAAAGAAATGAATCAAAACTTATTATTATTATTATTATTACTATTATTGATTAGAATTTATTTTTCTTTAGTTATGAAAAATTCCCGGTAGAAATGATTGTAAACAAAAAAATCTTTAAAAAAATAAAGAATCACAGTCTTTCCAGTATGGAAGACGATTAGGGCCACTGATTTTTATTTACATTTTTTAATTTCTGTCTGTAATATCATGAGGAAAAAGTTTTGATAATCTCAGAAAGCTGCGACAGAAAACACCACAAAGCTTTTGTGGCGCAACATGACAGATATAAACATACGGGAGTTAGCATAACTTTTACCACTACATGTAGATAAGCCAGAGGTACGGAGCTAAACTGAGGCCAAAAATGTTTGTTCTACAGAAAAAAAAATGTAAACTGAAAAAAGTTTGAAAGAAGATTTGTAAGTGATTATTTTTTGCTCCATGTAAATAATTTTGTGTGCTGCGTTCAGAGCTAACTCCTCCCAGCGGATCAGGTTTGTGGTCTCACCTTGTTGCCGTAGTCGCGGCCGTCTCGGTCCAGTCGCAGCTCGGCGGCGTGTGTCGGTGTGTGTGTGCTGTGTCCGTGCGGCTTGGCGGCCAGCGGGTACTTCCTGCGCAGCTCCTCGGGCGCGTTGGGGTGCAGCGCGCCGAGCAGCGCGGCGGCGGCGGCCGACACGGTGATGGGAAGGTGTGAGGTAGGCAGCGGCAGGCGTTCGCTCAGGTTCCCCACCTGCTGGTCCTCCGACGACGAGGAAGAAGAGGTCGGCCTGCTGAAGTCCAGCGGCGCCGAGCCACCGCCGCCGTTAACGACCTCGGTTTCCCTGACGATGGCGCCGTCCGTGACAGCGGAGGAGGGCGGAGTCAGGGCAGGTAGGCCGTTACCGCTGCCGCTTTCTGACGACGAATCATCTGGAGGTGGAAACAGAGACGGAAATTAAACTTAGAGGAGCAAAAAAAAGGCGGAAAACTCTCCGACGGCATCTTAAAGGTGCGGCAGCCTCGGTTCGATTGGCGACAAAATCACAACATCTGCTACATTTTCAGCTGCTGCGGTTCCCATCACACAAGATAAAAGAACTTCCCAAAATCTAAATGTCCATCAGAAAAAGGGCACCGAACATCTCTGCAGACCGCACACATGCTGGACATCAGTTCTAGTTCCAGTAATGTGTGGATGAGACGCAACTTTCTGCACATGAACAGAAACAAAGCTGAAATTATTATCTTTAAAGAGGAACGTTCTAGAGTCAGTTATTACCGCTGGAAACTAGAAATCAGGCCGAAAACTGGATCTGAACCTTCAGATTCACATAAAAATGGTTCCAAAGTCGGCCTCCTGTCACCTGAAGAACATTTCCAAGATTAGCGGACTGGAGAAACTCATCCATGCATTTCATTTAGACGCATCGATTACTGATCCAGAACGCTGCTGCTGAAGTTCTGACTGAAACCAGGAAGACAGAACACCACCCAGTTCTACACCACCCGGTTCTACACCACCAGTTCTACACCACCCGGTTCTACACCACCCAGTTCTATACCACCCGGTTCTACATCACTAGTTCTACACCACCCAGTTCTACACCACCCAGTTCTACAACACCCGGTTCTACATCACCCAGTATTACACCACCCGGTTCTACACCACCAGTTCTATACCACCCGGTTCTACACCACCCAGTATTACACCACCCGGTTCTACACCACCCAGTTTTACATCACCAGTTCTACACCACCCGGTTCTACACCACCCGGTTCTACATCACCAGTTCTACACCACCCGGTTCTACACCACCCAGTTCTACACCACCCAGTTCTACATCACCAGTTCTACACCACCCGGTTCTACAGCACCCAGTTCTAGACCACCCAGTTCTACACCACCCAGTTCTACACCACCAGGTTCTACACCAGCCAGTTCTACACCACCCAGTTCTAGAACCCCCGGTTCTACACCACCCAGTTCTACATCAGCCAGTTCTACACCACCCAGTTCTAGAACCCCTGGTTCTACATCAGCCAGTTCTACACCACCCAGTTCTACATCAGCCAGTTCTACACCACCCAGTTCTACATCAGCCAGTTCTACACCACCCAGTTCTAGAACCTCCGGTTCTACATCACCAGTTCTACATCAGCCAGTTCTACACCACCCAGTTCTACATCACCAGTTATATATCAGCCAGTTCTACATCACCCGGTTCTACATCACCCGGTTCTACACCACCCGGTTCTACATCACCAGTTATACATGAGCCAGTTCTACATCACCCAGTTCTACATCACCCAGTTCTACATGAGCCAGTTCTACATCACCCGGTTCTACATCACCAGTTCTACATGAGCCAGTTCTACACCACCCAGTTCTACATCACCAGTTCTACATGAGCCAGTTCTACACCACCCAATTCTACACCACCCGGTTCTACATCACCAGTTCTACACCACCCGGTTCTACACCACCCAGTTCTACACCAGCCGGTTCTACATCAGCCGGTTCTACACCACCCGGTTCTACATCGGCCAGTTCTACACCACCCGGTTCTAGACCACCCAGTTCTACACCACACAGTTGTACACCACCAGGTTCTACACCAGCCAGTTCTACACCACCCAGTTCTACATCAGCCAGTTCTACACCACCCAGTTCTACACCACCCGGTTCTACATCAGCCGGTTCTACACCACCCGGTTCTACACCAGCCAGTTCTACACCACCCGGTTCTAGACCACCCGGTTCTAGACCACCCAGTTCTACACCACCCGGTTCTACATCAGCCGGTTCTACACCACCCGGTTCTACACCAGCCAGTTCTACACCACCCAGTTCTAGACCACCCGGTTCTACACCACCCGGTTCTACATCGGCCAGTTCTACACCACCCGGTTCTAGACCACCCGGTTCTACACCACCCGGTTCTACATCGGCCAGTTCTACACCACCCGGTTCTAGACCACCCAGTTCTACACCACCTGGTTCTACACCACCCGGTTCTACACCACCCAGTTCTACACCCCCTGGTTCTACATCACCAGTTCTACATCAGCCAGTTCTACACCACCCAGTTCTACACCACCCGGGAAGTGTGATGTCACATGAGACTTACTCATGTTTGAGATTAATTAGAATAAAAGTCTTATTGTTTCTTCACTGCTTCAGTTTTAGCTTTGTGAAATAAATTGTTTTAGTTTATTAGAGAAGGGAAGTAGAAGTAAGGAAGGCACAGAGGCAGAAGAAAAGAGGTCAGCAGAAGGGTGGGAGGAGGAGGATGAAGAGGATGGGGGGTCATGGCTGGCGGGTCGGAGGCAGGAGGATGAAGAGGAGGAAGGGGGAGGGAGCAGAGAACCTAAAATGACATGAGGGAGATTCAGCATCTTCGTCCCGCTCATCATGCTGGTGCATATTTACGATTATTACGTATTTATCATTTAAGAAACGGGGCCTGTCTAATTCCTGCTACGTTGATCCCTAACGTCCCCTCAGGACTTAGACCGCACCAGGAGGGATTCTGCGCTGGTCGACGCAGCGCGTTCCTGGACGGGTGTGGCGCTTCCTCTCCTTTCACTTTCTATAAGCCATCAACCTTCAGCGACCTGCCTCTGTCGGCGCTCTGCTTCTCTCTGACCTCCGACGCCAAAGCAATCCCACGTCCCTTTGTGGCTCAGAGAACAGAACATCCCGCCTCCCGCTGAGCCACAGCAAAATATGTGAAGCAATTACGGATAAACAATGTAGGTCGGTGTGTTATTAGTCGGCTTTTCTTCATGTTACCTTGGCCTCTTCGCTCTCAGATATCAGCAGATAAAACATGAATCAGCTGAACACGCTGGAAGCGTTTTCCATCTCTGGTGTAACAATAGCAGCAAACAGCTGATCTGCAGCAGGAAACACTCGAAAACCAACCATTTTCTAACGGCTGAAGTAAAAATAAACACAACTCTATTTTAATGCCACAAGAAGAAGGGGAAATATAAGGTCTAAAAATAAATTACACTGATTAAATTACATGTTTTACTTTTAAGTCCATCAGGAGTTTGAAGAAGTTCAAGATGACGAGTTTCTCTGATGGAGACGTTGGACAGATTTGGGTGGAATCAGCAACGCCAGTTACTCAGCAGGTTGTTGCTAGGCAACCGAAGAGCGAGAGAGTTAGTTGATGCCACTCAGGTCTGTTTTCTGCCTACATGTTCCAGAATGCTGTGTGGTTCTGGATCAGTTAAATTATGGATATATTATCTATTGATATTGATTAGCAGAATATTTTTGTTGATTTATTGTCCAGCCCGGTGGGCGGTGAGAGAAACACGGAGGACAGATAAATCTGAGCAGATAATCGAGCTGCAGAAGAAAGAAGTGGAGGAAATGAAAGAAACAGACTCGATGAAAATGTGCGAGGAAAAGAAGAAACGAGGGAAAAGTGATTCAGAAAGAGGCAGGGAGTGTGAAGATGAGCGGTTCAGGGCTGGATGGAGGTGAGGGAGCGCTAATGGCTCGTCCGTCGTCGTATTTCATCTGAAGCTCTGCTATCTGGAGGCAGCGAGAGGAGGTAACCGTAGCTAACCGTAGCAGATGCTAACGGTCGCTGGGCAGCATTGGCCGCTGACTGTGTTGATGGGACACGGCGGACACTCTTCCTGACTCGCTGCCACACCCAGCGAAGGGTTGAGTTTTTCCTGGCATCGTCATAGCAACCCCACCGACACCCCCCACACAGTGAGCGCGTTACCCCTCCTCCTCCCGACGGTGACAGCGAGCCCCTGTCTGACAGGACCAGCTGGCACCAACAGAACCAGACACAGCCGGGTCTACGGATGTCCAACATTCACACACTGATGCTTGATTTGTTCATTATCAACAGGAGGAGGAACAACTGAACTGTGTTTTCACAAAATTGGGGATCAAAGTTGCAACATTTATTTCACTTTCTGACTCAAATCAACCAAACCCTTTGAGCAACCTGTTCCCCTCCTCACCTGTGGGGGCGCTGCACCAAAAACCACTGAAGAAAATGACATGAACACCTCAGACGAAGACACTGAGCGCAACTTCCTTCCTAACAAAATGTAAACAAAAATGGAGTGGCATCGGATTTTAGCGGTTGGAGGATTTCTCTTCTGTCGGTGAAAGATGATGAGCTATTTTTTATGCTAGTGCTACACTAAAGCGTTTGGTTTTGGTTGTATTTACCCAGAATTCCCTGCGCTTTAGTCCACTTTCTGTCTATTGTCAACTTGTCTTTCATATTCAAACCGCGCCAGAGTTCACTTCAACCAAACTGAGACCGAGGTCTGCAGGACCACAGATGGTCTAGTTACGCCTAGCGCTAGTGGGAGAAAAAAGACATTTTGAACATGGTGGAAGCCGCAACATTCATCTGGTGTTAACAGTCTGGGAACTGAACATGATTTTCCTAGCAACTCCAAAACAAGAGCTAAAGAAGTGATGAAGATGATGCTGAAGGGACTCATTATCCACCATGATGCCAGTAAAACTGCAGAGGTTCCTGTTTTTGTTGCAGTTTTAATAAAAATATCAGAATTAATTCCAATATCCCACTGAATAAAATTTGACTTTTTCTAAATTCAGACTCAATATGGAAATTAGGAAAGTTAATTAAATAAAAATTGGAGGACAATTCTCTGTGACAGGTTAATGAAACATGTCTGAAAGATGGGAGGTCAAGAAAATCTGAGAACAAACATGGTCTCTGTAGGTTTTGTGTGTGTGTGTGTGTGTGTGTAGGCGTGTGTGTGTGTGTGTGCGGGGGACAGGACTTGTTCAGTGTTAGGGGGGGGGGTTGGGTAGAAGGTCAAATAGGAAGATGGTACAGTCAACAAAGACGCTGCTGTCACAGACTGCCACTGCCTGCTCACCCTAAACCCCCCACACATATTCAAATTAGCCCTGAGCTCAGTAAGCTTTGTTCCCAAGACAACACATCCTTGTAGGTACCGCACACACACACACACACACACACACACACACATGCTGAATGTTTGGGCCCATCAAGTCGAAGCCAAACTAAACCCTAGTTTGTGTCCGAACACTGAAGGAATCCTCAATTAGCAACAACAGACTTTATTTGAGAAACATTTATTTCAGATGAAACAACACAGTAAAAATATTGTCGGTTTTCGAGTTTTTATCAATTTAAATAAAGACATGTAGCCATGCTGCGCTGCAATGCATTGTGGGTAGATGGTGCTAACATCGCTAGCTCCACCCTGTCAGAACAGTAATTTGTGCAAACCAGAAAATGTTGAAAATACAGATTATGCAGGAAGACTAAACAAATGAAGAGCAGTCGATGTTTGTGCTGTTGTTGCTAAAAAAAAAAAGCTCCAGTTTCCAGCTGTTTACAATTTGCATCAAGATCAAAACATTTTCACAAATATATTAGAAAAACGCCTCATTATCTTCCAGTGTGTTTTGATTTGGTATGAACTGCTGCCAATGGTGTTAGCGCCTGCTAATGGTCTCTGGCTAATATAGTAAACAGTGGATCAATCACTTTTGTTTGCTTCAACAGATATCTCATGTGTAACAGGACTGCAACTGCAGTTGGTGTAAAATGTAGTAAAATGTATAAAATTTTTGAATTATGAGGGTTTTTTTTACACAGTTATTAATTTAATCAACTGCAGCAGGAGCAGCCATACTTTGCAATATACTTCAGGAAATCCAGTTTGATGACTGTTTTGAATATGGTGATGTTTTATGAACGAATGAGGCAACTTGTCCCGTTTTTTCCGTTTATTGAACTTTCAGCAATTACAGTGGCTGCGTTGCGTTACAACCAGAGTCAAAATAAACATGAAAAGCAGGTGAAAGAAAACTCAAAACTACTCATTTCCTTCCTTTTTAGCGCCATCTGTGTCGGCTTTATGTGACGCTCGTATCCGTTGCCGTGGCAACACCTCCACTAGCCAACAGAGCAGAGATTACATTCATTATCAGGAACATCAACATCAAAACACTCGCAAATGTTTCCCACACAGAGAACATTCGGTCCTTTACGCGTTTTATTTTTCAGGCTTGATGTTTATTTATTGGTTATTAAAAGGTCATCGCCTGAACACAGTGGAGGTTGATTAAATAATTTAAACCCCTACTCTGATCTATTGATTATCCTTTTTTTAAGTGAACTGAAACACCGAATTCCACAGAACATCTAAATGTTAAGGTTGTCAAAGTCAAGCTAGCACAACTGAGCTACTTTCCTCTTCTTCGCCAATTTAAAAACAAAAACATTAACCTTTGAAATGTGACAGCTTGCATCTTATCTCGTTGTATTAGTGTTGACAACAAATCATTGTGTCTCTTTTGCAGATTATTTCCATAATTGTGTCATTTTCCAGACTCGATGTGTAGCAAGCGCGAACACGGTAGTCACATGACGTCCGGTCCAGTAACATATAAATGGCCACATTAATATTCCCAATATTTGGTGTCCAGGGTTTGGATCACGTCAAGTAGTTAATCATCTAATATTTTCCAGGATATAAATTCAGGATGATGTTGGTTTACCCAAAGTTTTGGATGACAAATGACAGAACAACCTTGGCTAATAACTGAGACCCAGTGAGTGTCAGGGGTCGGGTCAGGGGTCGGGTCAGCCGAGGCTTCGGACCAGAGGGGAATTCCTGCATCGTTTCTTAGGAGTTTAATTTATTTTTCACCGTTGAGGAGGTTGAGTCAGAGATAACAGAGCAATGCAGTCAATCAACGAGCTAATAGGAAGGGACGAGCACAACGCTAGCGTCATGAAGCCAACGGGACAACACACACACACACACACACTCATCTGTCATTTGCAGTTTCGTCTCACGCCACACTGTCTCTGGCTCTTAGCGCTAATGTTTCTCCCTCACACTCCATCCCACTCTGGCCTTTCACCCACATCTTTTCCTGATTTCCTGCTGTCCATCATGTTCAGGAGCGCCTTCTGCAGGTGGACTGACACACCGAGCTGCTGCTCGACGCTCCCATGGAGAAACTAAAGTAAAGTCTGCAAGACGGAGGAGGCAGAAATCTAAACATTTCAGATTTCTTTCAAAAAAACCTACAAAAAAACAAAAATCAAAGTGTCAAACATTTTTTCTCCATTTCCTACAGTTATTTGTATTTTACGCTGGATAATTTTGGGAAGCAGCATGTAAAATGTTACATGTTTACTATGCAGAGCACAGAAAACACGGCTGTCACTGTATGCAGAAAGGCAGGTCTCTTCACTTTTAATTAATGTCAATATATAAAGACCTCAGTATTTATCTATTTTCTAATAACTGGCATTAAGTTTATATTTTTAGAAACACTCCAACCCAGCTGAGAGCACAGAACAGTTGTCACTCTATGCAGATGATACTCTGCATAGAGTGCAAATTTTCCTAAATTTTGTGACAAATGAAGTTTACAAAGAGCAATTTTATCAGATTAAACTGAAACATAACCAAGTGCATAATGTGCAAAAATTGCAAAACAGAATTCTTGAGATCGGAAAAATCCTTAAGAGGCTGATAGGATGATTGGTCGGAAGTTTGTGGGCGTGTTTTATGCATAAATGCGCTCAGACAGCAATGTTGATATTTCGCTAAAAACTAGTCTATTCCACTCTCCGGTTTCTGTATCTGCAGGTGATACAGGAAGTTTATCCAAGGCGTTTTTCCGAGGGGTGAGAAATTAGGCATAATTTCTATGATTCTTCATTAAATAACTACAAAGACTGTCAAATGGATAACAATATTTTAGAAATGTCTCTTTTTTTCTAGAAAAATTAGAGATTAATCTAAACATTTCTTAGACATTTCTCTAGCAAATTTTCAACTTTTCAAATTTCCAAAGTTGTGAAATTTCAATGTGAGAAACTCAGAAATTTTTTTTTGTTTGTTTTCTAGAAAATTTTGGGGATTAATTTTGAAATTCCTGAGTTTTTTCTACCAAATCTTTGATTTCTAGAGTAGTGACACTCAGAAATTTCCAAGATTTTTTCTAGTTATTTTGTCGGAAATGTACTCCTCCTTTTCATTTTTCTTTCTACCAACAACGACCCAAATTTTGGATCGTTCAAAACAGAAAACAGCATGAAGTGAAATTTCCACCTGCACGTTTGTCTTTCTTGTTCTGGGATTCAGACGGCCATCTTTAATGAACTTAGCAACTGGTTCTGCTTAAGAATGACAACTGGCGCCCTCTGCTGGACGGAGGCCGAACTACAACACGGGAAGAACATTATTAGTTAATCGAATGGAACTAATGTAAATCCAATAAACAGTAATTTAATTAAATGCTAAATATCATTAGCAAAATGATATTTTATCATCTTGCTAATGATAAAATATTCCCACTCCTAGTAAATGTGAGACAATCGGTTTCAGATTCACAGTTTTAGAGGAAGAGAGCGGAGAGGAACCCAGCGTTTACTGAAGGAGGGACCAGAGATGAGAGCCAGAGGAAGAAGCGGGACAAAAGAAACCAAAACGTGAGTGAGGATGAGGAGGGGGAAGGTTGGAGCGGTGCATGCAGTGATGCAGAGGGGGCAGGGCTCAGTGGGTGTAGCTTTCCCTGCTAAAAGCTTTGACTCATTGTTGTGCACTGTACTCATCAGATAACATTATGTCAGTGGCATCAGAGTTTCTGCAGGAAGACGAGTGTTAATGCAAGAGTATCACATCACTGACCCAAACTGAAGGCATCTTTCTGCTTTTATTCTGGCGCTTCAACAAAAAAACTGCATTATTTAATATATTTAAATGAATTAGATCAACTCTGAATGAACGCTTAGCTGAGCAGCAGTGAGAGAAGGCAGCTCATGCAGAATGAGGGTAATTTTTAGGGGCTTTTTGGACATCTTTAGGGTGGGAGGAATCACATGATGTCTCACAAGAGCATAAAGACACTCCTTCTTCCTGCAGTCGTCCAATTTTTAATGCTCCTCTTGTTCTGCCTTCTGGCTCTGCTTCGTTTCTCCAGCAACTTATCCACTTTCCTTCATTTTATTCGGGAGTATTTTCCCACAGACTCTGATATTTTCTCCCTGTGCCTTCTGGCCAGAGCGGGTTGGTTTTTGGTGTTTCCCTGTGTGAATGCAGTGAAGGCGTGTCGGCGCTGATATCATGCCGATCTGCGTACCGATGCCCTCATGATCTCCTTGACTTCCTGTTGGTTTGTCTGCGAGTCGCTGCAGTGAGCTAAGCAGCTCATCGCAGTCCAGAGGCGGTAATGGTCAGCGTTGGCCTTGTGACCTACTTTGCACACACTGCAGGGGACGGAGGGTGTGTGTGGTTATCACAGGGATATTCAGATAAAGTGCCATCTGTTCTGCACATCTCACTGACTTGGAGAGGAGACGCTGCTGTAAAAGTAGTGAAGCACAAAAACTACCCCTTCCTTCAGGTTTAAAAACACAAAACAGACAAAACAATACGCAGCTTAATTAGTAATACTAATAACCAATGGTGGGCACTGCTAGCTAAAGAGTTAGCCATGCTAACCCTAAAGAAATATAAACATTAGTTAAATTAATGTTAAAGCACTAAACCAGTATAGCATTTAGCGGAAGAAAAGGCTAAAGCGCTACTAGTGATTTCATTTTAAATTATATCTGCCCTTCAAGCACTAATTTAATTTTATTTTATAATTTTAATGATCTATAATATCTGTAGACAACATATTTATGTTTATGTTTTCTGCTGCCCATGTTTTATTTGTTATTATTGGGGAAAATGTAAACAGGAAACAGAGCTGCTGTGAAAACAGACTTCAAAATAAGATCCTGAATATAAACATATAACCACTTAAGGGATTCTTAACAGTCGAAAACAAAAACTTCAACACAGATGTTTAACTTTGGTCAACTGAAAGTTTACAAAACAGCCATGTTGGCTTTTTAATTGATCAGAGGAAATCCATTTAGGGGAAGCTAAGTGCGCTAAACAAATTTAGCTAAACCACTAAACAATAAATCATTAGCATGAGTGTGTCCTCCACTGCTGGTGATGCATACCATGATGCGTAACCATGGCGATGAGGTGTTTTATTGGAATCCCCAAAGGTCAAATAATTTCTAAAATACAGTAAATTTTTTAACTGAATCGATTTTGAAGTTAAGATTTATGATTTGTTTAACTGTTTTAGTGAAACTAGCGCTATGCTAACTCACTTAGCAGGGATTCCTGGTGCGTTTTCTCTAATATTCCCCTCAGATTGCTCTCGTTCAGCCTCCGTTTTTATGTGTCAGAGCTGAGATTTTCTCTCCAACCTGCAGCTGGATTCTCTCTTTAACTCATCAGATTTCCTGACTGAAACCCCAGAAACAATCCCAGCTGACGCTAACAGATATTCGGTTTGATTCATAAAACTGACAAAACCACATCGTCCTAAATAAACTATGATGATTAAACAAAACACAACAGAGGTTAACAGCCTGAAAACTCCCATTAAAATGAAACAAACATCATGGTGCTTTGAAACGGTGTAAATATTTCAGTCACTGAGGAACATAAATAATTTCAGGTTGCGGATAAAACAAGTGAATTTTCCTCAGGCAGGATGTGTATCACCTGCAAATATCCCTCAGTGATACCTTCCATTTACTCAGAGCTGAAAATATTTAATTTCTTATTTAATTTAAAAACGAGCAGGCAAATTGTTCTACATGTTAAAATTCACATACATTTGAGCTGGATGGCTTTCCATATCTCTCACTGTTTGGCGTCTCTTTCCCAACTGACGCCGAGTCAGTTGGTTGTTCAACAGTAAACTATTTTTTCTGTTGAGTATCCATTAATAAATCGGTGTTTACAGAAACGCAATACTTTTACTTTTTTTTTTTAATTCTGCATCAATAAACCAACTAAT
Organism: Poeciliopsis paucimaculata; assembly: GCA_903067055.1. Lineage (NCBI taxonomy): Eukaryota > Metazoa > Chordata > Actinopteri > Cyprinodontiformes > Poeciliidae > Poeciliopsis > Poeciliopsis paucimaculata. The sequence goes on from CAEGAD010065041.1 coordinate 15,005, forward strand.
GCATGGAAAAATTAAAACTACTACAATGATCGCTACCGCCACAGTGGAGGTATGAACAAATCTCATATGCATCCGTCGCTGCTGAGATTTTTAATAACTTATTAAATTAGCTTATTCAAATGTGATTTTTATTTATTATTTAATTTAAACACCGTCATCGCAAAATTGTGTATTTTTCCACATTAGAAGAATATAGACAGAAATGAATAGAGCAGAACCAGAGGTTGAAACATGGAGAATAAGTTTCTGTTTCTGCTGGTTTTCCTCTTCCAGCATCCATTCATCTCAGCTCCTCTTCTTCACACCTTTCTCCCCCACCTCTCACTTTGCTCCTTCCCGTCCATCTCAGCCCCTTGCTGCACCGTCGGTGTGTGTGTGTGTGTGTGTTTTATCTCTCGCGGCTACGTCTGCGGCCTTGAGAGGTGAAAGATAATGCCGGCAGCCCCTCCCTGTCAGCCTCCCACTCACACAGACTGCTTGAGGAGCACAAAGACCCAGACTATGGAGCGGCTCTCTCCCTCGACCTCGCTCCATGCACCACTCCTACACACGCGCATTTGCATAAAACCCAACTCTGCTGGAGCACACACACACTCTCCCTCTCAATGTCAGCTCTGACTTATGATGCGGCGGCATCTCTGCATCATCTGACTCTGGATCTGAGTCCAGAACCAGCAGCTAGCTAACATGCTAACAGCTAACTACATTTGCAACAGGGGTGTACAAACTTTTTGTCACTTGGGCCAAATTGAGTCGGAAGTAGTCAAGGTCAGAAAAAGAAAAAAGTTTTTAAAAAAAAAACTTAAAACAGGGGTGACCAAAGTGCGGTGCAGGGGCCATTACTGGCCCTTGGACTGATTTTGTGCGGCCCTCAACTGACCCGCAGATCGAGGCAAAAGGTAAAATTCTGTTTATTTAGAGACTTTTACTGAAATGATGCACCCAAATCAGCTGTTACTTAATTCATTAAACTTGGCTAAATATAGAAACGTTTTGAAAGATTGAAATCCTGTTCTTATTGCTGATACTAGAAAACTAGATGCTTTTCTATGACAGCGCATTACGACCATTGTAGATAAATAGAAATAAATTTCTACAAAAAATAAACATTGAAATATTTGAGTTTGGAAAGTTGGCAATTTTTGGCTTAAAATTTCAAAAATTGAATTTTTTTGACAATCTTTCTAATTGACAAATTTCAATTTCAGATTATCTTTTTTTTGGTGGAAATTTACTTTTTCTCTATTTACTTATTACTTTATCTATAATGGTCGTAACACACAATCATAAAAATGTTTTAAGTTTTGAACTACAATAAATACCCATTTCGGAAACTTTTTGTCACAATGGCCAAAAAGTAGTCGCAGGCAAAAAAACCCAACAAAAAACAAAACTGAAATTGATTGTAAGAAAGAAATATAAAAACAAAAAAGAGTAAATTTCCACCAAAAAAATGTAGAAATTGGGATGAACCTCAGATATTTTCTATAAAACATATTTAAAACTCTCTGTTTTTGGAATTTTTTTAAGCTCAACAAGTTAAAAATGTTCAACACTTGAAACTAAGAAAATGTATCTACTGGAATTGTAAATGTAATACACTTTGGGGTCCGAGGACTGAGCCTTGCGGAACCCCGGCTGTGACTTCTGTTCACTCCAATGAGAAGTTGAAACAAAAAAATCCCCGTTCTTTAGGTAAGACTGGAACCAGTTCAGCTTTTTCAGTCATTCTGCTGGCGAACGAACAGTTCAGACTGGAGAATCAGTCCAGAGATCCGGTGTCATCTCAGCGTTATCCGAGACGTTTTTACATTAATCTCAAACTAAAGGACGTTGATCAGAGTATCAACCTGCAGCAAACTATACACTTTACCTGAATATGAATAATTACACGTCATTTTCATCTAGAGGAGTGAAGGAGGAAGGAAGGGTTTCCTTGACAACCATATGAAGGGAACTGAGAACATTCTGCAGAACAAAGACGGACATTATACATTGTATATTTCAGGCTCTTAAGTAAATACTAATGGCCGCAAGACATTTGACTCTCGTGGTGTTGGATTATTACCGGCTGCTCATGTGGTTCATGTAAAAAAACACATTTTCCACCTTTGAACTGAAACGTTCTGAACAATAAGAACAAAAACAGCAAATAAAAATAAAAACCAGCCTCTTTTTTTGCTTTAGTTTGTTCTTTAGCAGCAGATGTGTTGAGTTTAGCAGAAAGGATCGCAGCTTCATTTACATCCGCCCACACACGAGCAATAAACTCTTCCACCTTCAGTCTTAAAACAATAATTTGTCAAACCTCGTTGAAAAACCCAACAGTCGGTAGAAACTACAAGATTTCTCACATTAAAATGAGGAAAACACAGAAAAACCTCCCAGATTTGCCCGCTTTTAATACTTTACTGTTAGTTTGCTGCAGGGTGACAGTTTTTTACTCCCCTTATAATAAATAGTTAATAGATATGTTATTAATTAATCGCTAAACACTTTATAAATCATTAATAACTGGGAGAAGGCGACTAAATCTACTGGATTCTTGTCTAATATTAAGCCTATGCATTTTATCTAACATTTACTTACTTAATGTATAATAAACAGTTATTAATGATTCATAAAGTGTTTATAGATTAAGTGATGACATAATTATGTATCAGCCATTGTTTCCTCACTCTGTTATCATGTGTAGATGATCTGCAGTTATAGGATCATTAACTGTATATTCTGTCGTTGTTTTGTTTTGCATAGAAAGTACCCCCGGCTCAGTGCTTCTGTTTCTAGCTTCCTTACTTTCATCACCAGCTGTGTTTCCATTGACCATAAAATTGCGCAAATTAAAAATACGAAAATAAATTTGCTTGATTGAAACCCAGCAATTTTTTTAAAAAGTCCCGTTTTTCTATAAACTTTTAGCGCTGGGATGCGGGGGTGTTTCCTATTGATCACGAATCACGTGATCAATGGGCGGATTACTACTGACGACAACGACAGGAAGTGGTCTTCAACGTGGTTTATTTTTGGTTTTTGTCCAATATTGTGCAGCTAGCTCCACCAGAGTTCTCTCAGTTCATAAAAAGTTGTATATCATTCAAACATGTTGAATCCACAACTCTTAAAATGGCCGACAACAATTTCCCCAAGTGGGCGGGGCTTGTCTCTCCAATGCCTGAATAAGACGCTGACGTCTCCTCTGATTGGCTGGTAGATGATGAGCGCTAGCACCATGGCTGAATTATCAACATATCTCATTTCTAGCTGCGTTACAAATGTGCACAAAACGAAAATAATCTGATGATGTTGAATAAACAATTTTGTAATTGCAGTGTTTTCATTAAATAAGGAAGAAAATTAAAATCACATTAATAAGTTTATTCACGTGGTAAGTCATGATCCTTCAACCACTTCCTGTCGTCTTCTTCTTTGTGGTTTCCACCAGTAGTAACATCAAAGCGGCAAAACTTTTTGTCAAAAACAAGTTTTTTCAAAACTGCTGTCTTTACATTAAGGGAATTTATTTTCGTAATTTCAATTTGCGCAATTATCCAGTCAATGGAAACGCAGCTAGTGATGACGCTGTGCTACAGTCAGATTGTTTTTCTGTACTCTTCAGACAAACTTTGATAACAGAAACCATTCAGAGCATAAAAAGGCTCAACAGCAGGATCTGTTGTTAGTTGGTGTAGAAAGACACTCATTCATTCGAGGTTATGAAAGTAAGTCCCTCCTATTTGTCCACAGAGACAAGGCCACGGCTGATGTAAAACCAAACGGCTGTCCTCTGGGCGTGTCTGCTGCAACTCTTTATTGTCATCTGAATTTAGATCCAAACAGTTCCAGGTTTCCCTCCAATAAAACGAGATTTAAATACTGGGAGATGAAAAAGCTGCGTCTTCAAAGAAAAGGGCAGAGAAACACCCGAGGACACGGAGGAGACAGGAAGTGAGTGCAGTGGAGGGAGACAAACATGGAGGACTGTTGGAGATAAAACATCTGGGTTGTTTGGGATGAACATCTGTCTGATCGCCATCTCCTTCCGGGGAAATCTTAATGTTTTTACCCCTTTTTCATTACAGTTGTTCTCATTCCGATACGTTTGTTTTCACTCAGTTCTCAACTCATTTTCTTTCAAACATGTTTTATATCCATGGCTAAAATTTCAGAACTGAACCTGCAGAACCTCTGTTCTTCTGGACAGAGAGAAGCTTCAACGATCCACACAAAACATTGGAAAATGAAAAAACACTTTGGGCCGGAAACATTCTTCACCGACTTCAAAATAAGAGCATGAATATAAACCTTTTACTATTTGAACAATTATAAACACAAACTTCAACACAGATGTTGAACTATATTCAACTGAAAGTCTACGAAACTGACAAGTAAATTAGCACTTTGGGATTTATTGCAAAAGACCATTAAGAAGATAAGAGCGTTAAAGTTTCTGATGCTAGCAAAATACTGAAAACTTTCCTCCATTAAAATATTCATAAAACTCTTTTAGACTCACCAACATGATTAATAATAAAACAATGAACAAATTAAAGTAAAGAAACATAGTTAAAAAATTAACATTACAATGTTGACATAAAGTTATAAAAATGTAAAATTTTAAAATTGATGTAGAAACAGAAAAAACTTTAAAAAGTTGGGGCAACTTTCTTTTAATTCGTCTTAACTACACTAAAAACTTACATATATTGTGTTAACTGGTCAAAAGTAACCAAATTAAGTTACAAAGGCAAATAAAGTAAGTTTGATAAACTTAATTTGATTACATTTGGCAAATTAACTTCTTTGTTAAGTTGGAGCTCCATTGTTTTTATATATACTTGGTAAAGTCAACTTATTTATAGCTTTTATTAAGAATTTTGAACTTGACAGTTAATGTCGACACTACTGAGTCAAGTTAAGAGTATTTTTTTAGTGTAGTGGACGTGTCTCCCACTGCTGAGGTAAAATTCAAGAAGTTAGATGTCAAAAGTGGGACAAAGTCAGAAAAAAGACAAACACAAATATGTTTTCAAATTTAACTCTTTACAAAAATGAAACATTATCAGAGATTTTTAAAAAAACCAAACTAAAAGTAAAAAGACGTTAGTGTGTTTTTTTTTTGACAGTGTTTTGTGACCCATTCTTAGGAACTGGTGATTTTTAACGGACCTGCTGCTGGTGTGGGACATTGTGTCCCAATGCAGGTGGAAGTCAACAACCATGGGTACAAATTTCAGGCTGAAGCCTTTTTTATGGAGCCAACCTTTGCACACCTTCAATCATCCAAAACCATAAAGCAATAAAACACACAGACCTATCAAGGTCTTAAAACCTCGCCGTGGAAATGTACACACACTCCCACAGTCTCAATGAAAACACACCCAACTGGGCGTGTTGAACAGAAACAAAGAGGCGTGGGTCGAGAATTTACAACCAGCTGAAATCTTTGTTTATTGTCAAGTTTTAGCATTTTCTTCATCAGCTCCTTTCACTCTGGAGTGGCGACATTTATTTATTTAGCCTCAAGGGGAAATTGTTTATTTGTTTACAAGATACTTTATCCGAAGTGTTAAATATTAGTAAAAACAAATATAAGCATGAGAATATAACCTTTATAAAAATATATAAATATACAAGTGTGATATTGTAAGTAATTTAAATTTGACTAAATATAAATAAACAAAATAATGACAAGCATGCACAAAAAATACGTTTACATATAAATGTATAAAGATTATGCAGATTATGAAAAAAACTACTCAACAATGACTAGCATTAGTTTTAGCTGTCAAGTTGTCAACTTAATGCAATAAATCTTAAATGTAGGTTTGATAAAATAAAAGAAAATGGGACGAAGTGCTTTGCTACTAATTGTTAACACTAAGACAACCAGAAAAGAAAAAGCTTCAATTAAACTCAAAAGAGAAGGAGGGGGAAGTGGGGCTGTTATGCTAGCTTGACTATGACAACCATAACATGTAGATGTGCTGTGGAATTCTCTGTTTCGGTTCAGTTAAAATATAAAAAACGCGACCGAAACACAGACTCTGACAGATCATCAGCAGAGCAGGTGTTTAAATTAGCTAGTCTACCACTGCAGTGTTAGCTTAGCTAATAGTAGCAGTAGCTAATCTACCGCTGCAGTGTTAGCTTAGCTAATAGTAGCGGTAGCGAATCTACCGCTGCAGTGTTAGCTTAGCTAATAGTAGCGGTAGCTAATCTACCACTGCAGTGTTAGCTTAGCTAATAGTAGCAGTAGCTAATCTACCGCTGCAGTGTTAGCTTAGCTAATAGTAGCAGTAGCTAATCTACCGCTGCAGTGTTAGCTTAGCTAATAGTAGCGGTAGCGAATCTACCACTGCAGTGTTAGCTTAGCTAATAGCAGCGGTAGCGAATCTACCACTGCAGTGTTAGCTTAGCTAATAGCAGCGGTAGCTAATCTACCACATTGATCACTTTTTAATAATCTCCAAATAAACATCGAGCCTAAAAACGTAGCACTGTAATGGACTGAATGTTCTGTTCTTTGTGTGGAAAATGTTTGTGTTTTTTAGTGTTGAATATTAATACATATAGTGGCGTTGTCAGTCCGTTGCTGTGGCAACGGGTTTAGATGTAGCATAGCAGACACAGAGCGTGAGAAATAAGAAGGATATGAGTGTTTTTGAGTTTTTCTTTAATGTTTTTTCTGCATTATTTTCCCTTTGCTGTGGCACACTGCTCTAAATTAATACCTTCAGCTCCAGGTTTCATTTGAATGAAATTCTTCTACTGCAGAAAACGCATGGCAAGAAAAAGAATTGGGGTTTCTTCTGCACATGTGCAAAATTTCCCAATGTAAAAAACATGCAACGCTTCAATAAATGAGCTCAGAGAAAACTTAGATTGAAATTTGTTATTTTTTTCTACATAAATTTGTTTGCATTTTTTCCTCCTCCTGTCAGTCATGTAATTTAAACAGAATCTTTAAGGCATTTGAATAAAAAACTGGTTTCTGAAAGTGTTGCATCTCCAGCAGACGCCAAAGTGACCAGAAACCTAAAATTGCATGTAAAGATTTCAAAGACCCCCAGCAATTTGACTCCAAAGGACGACACAGACTTTTGTTCAGCAGCAATATTTAACTTCCATCTCCATCTATCGTGAACTATAAATAGCAGCTTCTCCGTTTCCCAGAATCCACTGATAAGTGACCTGAACTCATTGCTCTCAGGCCGAGAGAGCAAGAGTGATAATAATGGGTTGAGAAAATTGCAGCTGATGCAAACTCCATTAGGTCATTTTCCACAAAAAGCTTCATATCGCAGAACAACAGGAGAAAAACTCTGCGCCTCGTTTCATCCTGCCAGTGCACTGGAGAGCGTTTAAAGGGCCGAGCTCACGCTGATTTCAGAGCTGGTTGCGTTTAGCTGGATGTTGTAAAAGGTGCAGAGGTCTGAAGCTCCGGCTGCTCCAGACATCATTACAGTCAGGCAGGAGAACGGACCACTCCACTGCAAGGGAGGCGGCTAATTGCTCCTAAAGACCGAACTCCCATGAACACACACCAACACACACACGGCTGGTCCAGACAACAGGTCCGGCTCAGTGGAGGAGGGTGTTAATAATTAAGGAAGTCCTGAAGATAGAGAAGCATCTCAACCTCAGAGCATGTGAAGCCAGCAGCTCAATTATTAAAGTCACTTTTCCTCTGCTGGGGTTCAAACCAAGAAAAGCATATAAACACAACGACCCCTGCATGTTACTGTTTAGCGCCTGAGTTCAACGCTGGAGGGCAAAAACACGACTCTTTTACCTGCCTCCATTACAGCCGCGCTGCTGCTATAAAATTATCTGTTAACAAAAGAACAGAACATTCAGTCTGTTACAGCGCTACGTTTTCAATGTTTATTTGGAGATTATTAATAAGTGATCGCTATGGTAGATTAGCTGCTGTTGCAATAAGCTATTAGCTAATTTAAACACCTGCTTCACGGATGATCTGTCAGACTTGCTGTATAGGTCGCCTTTCTTTTTAACTGAACCAACTCACAGTATTCCACTGCACATCTACATGTTATGGTTGTCATAGTCAAGCTAGCGTAATTTGAGCTGGATGTGAGAAAACGGTTCACTGACAATGACTAGCATTGGTTTTAGCTGTCAAGTTATCAACATATGTGCTAAATATTAAATGTATATATGATATATTAATGATAAAGGGACCCAGTGCTTTGCTACCAATTTCTAACAGCATGACAACTAGATAACGTCAGAAAAAAGTTTTACACTGGAAGCCATTTTAAATGTCCAAAAGAAATAAATAAAACAACAAATAAAATGAATTATGAAGTCTTTGTAAAGACAGAAAAAGGTTAGTTGAGACCAGAGCGCCAGACTGGAAATTTTTATCATCCATTTTTTGGTAGAAAGAGAAAAGCGATAAATAATGCAAATAGAAATAATTGAGCTCGCTTTACTTTAGCGTCTGATTAATTGATTTATTGGCCTATTATACCATTGCCATGATATCCTCAGAAAACAACATAATTGTCTTTTATCGCAATTATTTCTGCAACAATTTATCGACCAGCAAACTTTATTACCGTAACGAGCCTTGTTGATGAATGCTAAGTGCTAGCATAACAAACTTCCTGTCCACTTTGGTAAAGCCATTCAAGGAGAACCAGGACGTTCCTCTCACTCTGATTTGTCTAAAAAGCAACGCGAGTTCCTGACTGGTTTCACAGACGGTCCGGTCATCTCAGGTGACCTTCAACACCGACGTCTTCAAACCGTCAGTCTGACTGAACCGACATTTTTCCCTCATTTATCATTGTTCTGCTGAAACCAGCAGGTCATCAGGGGCCTTTTACAGTATCGTGCTGGTGAATGTGGGTGTGGACCATCTGCTGTGCTATATAAAAATCCAAGTTTGTAGCTAACATTAGTCCAGAAGCTTCTGCCCCCCGGTTACCGACGGCAACAGAAAAAGGGGGAGGAGCTGTCAGTTACTGGTTGCTAGGTAACCACCAACTGTCAAGATGAGCAGAGCAGAAGTTGATACACCTATAAATATCTGGAGAAAATAACTTTATGACTAAACAAAACAAATTCAAAGAACAAATAAATTCTGACAAACTTTATATCTATGATAATGTTGAAATAATACCACATGTAAGGATCGGCCAATCTCCCAAAACATGCAACAATCTCCCAAAATTAAGGAAATCAGGGCAGATTTATTGATGAACCCCTGATTTTTATGGGAAAAATTGTTTGTTTTTTTCTTGCCTTTGCGTTCAGTCCATTGTTGTTCTGCTCTAGTGCTAGCTGTGGTAAAAACGTAGCTGCATGAATCCATTTCAGGCTGAGAGAAATTTCCAGAAAAAGAAAGGAAATACATTTCAGACAGTTGAAGGCAACAATAGTCAAATAAAGATGCACACAAACTGACCAAACATTGAATTCAGTAGTTTTTCTCACATTTACTGCATCAGTCAGGACTTCCAACCTGACCAGGATTATTACCTGAACTCCAACACTAACTCAGGAAATTTGGAAAATTCCTGTCAACTCTAAACATTTTAACCACCAGAAACACCGACACAAATCTGCACTCTCAGCTTCTATCAATCAAATCTTTTCATTTTGCTGAATTAAATCGATATTCGTGGCGGTTCCTACCGTCGTCGTCCTTGCTGTGGATGTTCTGGGGGCTGTGGCGGATCCTCTCCGTGCGGCTGGCCGGGCTCAGGTCCGACACCGTGCCCAGATCAGCTGCTAGCCACGCGGGCTCGCTCATCTCTGCCTCCTCCTCACTGCTCAGTGAACTGTCATCCTGAAAAACAAATGGAGAAAAGAAACGCTCAGAATCAACACGTTTTCTTCTCATTTTAGCCTAATTCAAGCGTTAGCTTCGATAGCTGCCTTTAAAAATCCATAAATCGGAATTACGAAAATAAATTTGTTTAAAGGAAATACGATAATTTTGATAAAGCATGTCTTTTGATGAAAGCTTTTTATGCTAGAATGTAGTGGTTTAGTGTATTTGACAAAACTGCAATGGAAAAAAAATGTTCCACATCACAAGTCACATGACCAACAGGAAGTTACTACTGGAGGAAACAACAAAGAAGACAACAGGAAGTAAAGGAACATTAATATTAATTGCAGTTTTGGTCGTCCAGAAACTGTGACAGATATTTTTTTAGTGCTGACAGAACATTAGCAGGTTTATTAAAAACCGTACTATGGAGGTTATTTCCAGAAAAAGTTTTCTTTTCTTTTTATAATTCCCAAAAAGGATTAAAATGTTTTTATATAATTATTTTATTTAAAAAATTTGCTAACTCTTTTGGCGAAATGTTACATTCATAAATGTAAACTTTTAAATGAAGTACCATATTTTCTTAATTTTGTTAAGGATGTACGCCTAAGGATGTTAATTCAAAGATACTTTATTGATCCCAAAGAAAAATGTAATAAATTAAAAAATAAATATTAAATAAATAGTGCTAAATTGGTAACGTTGTTTTGAAATAAGTCGGACTCTGTTTATATTATCTGTAAAACAAACCCTTCAGAAATGATCCCCGCTGTAATTTGGATTAAAATCACTTTAACAGAATCGATGGAAGCGACTTTAATTGAACCCAGATTCCAGGGAAATACTTTCACTGCTTTCGGGAAAAACAAAATTAAACCGTTTTATGGGAAAAAGGGGATTTCTGGGAAGGATCTGAGGCAATTTTCCATCACTTTATGCAACTCAGAACCAGACGAAAGCTTTTCCCCAAAACATGAGTTAGCTAATACGCCACAGAGTGAGATTTCTGACTCCTCTCAGTGAAGCTGCAGAAACTCATTAACACAGAAAGAAGATGCTGCGACTCCATGCAGCTCAGGAAGAAATGCAACAGGTATTTATAAATGTTTTACTTCAGTCACAGTTGGATGCAGAACCTGGAATAAGAAGCTGTGAGGTTTTGAGTAAAAATTTTACTGAATGAAAACATTCAGAAGACTGAATGTTTCACAGAAACAAATTATATGAAACATTTATTTTTATTTTTATTCCCACTTTTCTGTTGCAGAAAAGCAAAAAAATTCAAGTCAATTAAATTTGAATTCAATCAAAATTCAAAATTACTTTATTAATCCTAAAGGGAAAATGAATTATTTTGTAATTCATAAGAAAATGTCACACACTTGTAGATGATCTCCTGTAGCTGTCTGTATTACACCAGATCAAAGAAAGCCTCTGACTGAAAACAGAAGCATTTTTTGTTTACGCATTTTTAATCATTACATTAGAAAAAGCTGAATACAAAATAACTTCCTCAGTTTCTGAAAGGAGCTCTTACATTAGCTGTGTAAAAAACTGCAGAACAAAATTTGAGGGGTCTGTGCCTTACCAGAGGCACAAACGCAAACCCCCCCCCCAATAAATCTAGTGTCTTTTTTATGTTCTTGGAGGGTTTTATGAAAACACTAATCACAAATTGTAGACACTAACCAACCTGTTCCAATGTAACCAATAGGAAAATTCAACTGCAGTACCCAGCATCCAACCAAAGAGGGCAGCACTGAGATGCGTTTAGGCCAAAAACTACAGATTTAATCAAGTTTACGTAAAAATGTCACAATTTAGATGTTTTATCACCAAAAAAGTTGTAAAGGTTCAGTTACTCTCTAAATCAAGGGTGTTGAAACTTTTTGCCCTAGTGGCCAAAACTGGCAAATTTAAACAAATCTTCATGTAATTAAAGATCCAAAACCTAAATACGGATTTATCTTTTATTTGGTTAACAAAATAGTTTTGTGTTGTGCAAAACTTCTGTACGTAAACAATAACATGCAACACGTGTATAGACTCAGTTTCTGTTGATGTCACCTCGTCTGTTTTAAGAGTATAAAAGATCATCCTCACAGTCCTCAACCAGGAGATCTGAAAACAAACATCAGACGTTGGAGGAGTTTGAGCTGCAGGTTCTGCAGTGACTCAGTTCTGGTGAACAGGACTTCCTCTGATGACCGGTGAATCAGCCAACATGGCTGAACCAGCAGACAGGATATCAGCGGACCGTCGCTTCAAATCGCCTTCATTCACAGGAAAACTTCCCACTCTACCAGCGGCGGAGCATTTTCAGAAAACAAGGACGTGTTAAAGAAACGATGCTATATCTGCTCTTCTCACTGAGCTTCAGAGGAAACGGATCATTCCAGGTGTGACATCCTCAGGTGAAAGGTAGATCGGTTGTGATTTAAATTTCTCACCTCTGCTCTTTGTGACACGAAGCGACTCATTTGTTCTTTTGTCTGATTTTATTTACAGAAACAGGAAAAAACGGCAGAGGTTTTCCCTAAGAAGCTGCTTAAATTTTACATCAAACACAAAGTAGAAGAGTAGAAGAAAAAATACTAAATTAAAATAAAAATCAGAAAAACATAGCTTAACTGCTGGACTTTTGAACATCTGGAGAATCAAACTAAAGTTTATTTTTTTGTGTAAATTATCTCAACCTCGGTTACATGAATGAAACCCTCTGTGTGCATCTGAAGTCTTGACACTAACTCTATTGAATGTTGGTCTGAACTTTGACTAGGCCATTTTAACATGGATATGCTTTGATTAAAACCATCAATCTCTGGCTGTATTTTTAGGGTGGAAAACTCAAATGAAAGAAAGTTTTTGAGATTTTATTTGTAACAAATTGAAAAAAAAATAATTTTTTTCATTGCACTTTGCGACCATCAGTGGTGGGGAAACTTCCACCAATGCCCTGCTGGAGTAGCTACATTTTCATTTAGAGTTTTAGTGCTTTGATCTGCAGAGCTGATTCTTATGTCACATAAGAAACAAACAGAAACAAACTAAAACATGGAAAAGGAAAAGATGAGAACATAAATTAAATATCTACATGCATTATAGAGAATGTGAAATTACATTGGTGTCAGAGGGTTGTTGACAGTAGAGATAATCTGAATTAAAGTTAGCGCTTTAGCATTAGTAGGACTAAAGTTTATGATTAGCTCTTTACGGTTAGCGCAGCTCCACGCCTTCTGTGTTGGTTTGTCAGATGAAAATCGAACTAAAAGTCGTAGTTTTAGTCGGGCTCTAATGTTTGTAGTTTGTATTTTCTGTGAGGCTGAAAGCAGAGAAGCTGGAGAGCGATCCCAGGAACTCGGCGTGGCATTTTAACCAGCTCTCAGACTTTTCAGAGGAGCATGAATCAACTCTGACAGCTGATCAAATCAGAGCTCGCTCTAATCTACTCTTAATTCCTGCTCAAATACTACCAACAGCAGACCCAACAGCTCCTTCTCACCGCCGGTAACCCGCAGCGCTGCCTCCTCTAAACGTCTTTACTGCACACGACGGCGGCGCCACCGTCTCTATCTCCGGCTGAAACATTTACTGACAGGAACAAGACAGGCGAGTGACTTCAGGAGGATTACAGTTTGTTTTTTCCCAGAATAGAGAGAAACCCAACATTTCTTGTACAGGACTTGTTCAACACAGAAAGTATTTCTTAAATTATTGCAGGTTAGACATTTGTCTAAATCTAAATGTGCAAAAATCAGGAAAATGAAAAATATGAACCAGCTTCAAACGGCATTAAGCTACAAAGTGATTAAAAAAAACAAACTCCACCGAATTTACACTATAAACATCCACATGAGCAAACAGCAATGATCACAAAGCACAGGGGTCTCCAAACTGTGGTCCAGGGGCCATTTCTGGCCCTCAGAGTGTTTTCATTTGGCCCCCAAGTGCAGTTTATGAATGAAGGTTGGTGCAGGTGGAGAGTTTTTATTTGAAATAATGGTAAAATTATCACTAATATAATTTTAAGTATAACACAAATTTGTCAGATTCACATTTATTATGAGACTTTTTACTGAAAAGTCGAATTTCCTGCATCCAAAATCAGATTTTATTTAATTTTGTAACCTTGGTAAATGATAGGCAGTGTTTTGAAAGACAGTGACCCAAATCCTGTTGTATGGCAAGAAAAAATTTGTTCAAATAAACCCAAAAAAATTTTAAATTTGTTCCAGCAAAAAACAAAGTTATGGATTTATAATGACTTTGTACATAGGCCTGCCACAATAAAACAGGTAGTCATACAGTAAAATAAACTTTATTTTACCATTTTTTAAATTTAATTTTGATTTGTTGTTTTTTGCTTTCTACCAAAAACTGGATAGTAAAAGTCTTCAGTCTGGTGATTCCTGAGACTTCATACTTCATTTTATTTGTTTAGTTTATTTATTTAGGATATTTAAAATATTTTCCAGTTATGCCATTATTACTATAATATTGGAAAATCATCTCAAAACAACAATATTATCATTTATCGCCATAATTTCTGGGACAATTATCATGCAGCAAAATTTATCATCAGGCCTGTTTGTACAACAACAAAAAAAAAGAATAAAATTGACTATTTTGTTTGCCTGACTTTAGTTTTCTTAGCCCACTCGTTGTTTTGACTCAATAATTTTGGCCCAGGTTAAAACGTTTGGACACCCCGATGCAGCGGATCTGAAGTATCGCTGATTTAAACCAGCAGATGTTAGAATCCATAATAATTCTACATTTATATTAAAATAGCAGAAACACGCTCTGCTTCTGATTTAAACAAACCAGAGTATGTGTGTGTGTGTGTGTGTGTGTGTGGGTGTGTGTGTGTGTGTGTGTGTGTGTGTGTATGTGGGTGTGTGTGGGTGTGTGTGTATGTGTGTATGTGTGCGCTCCTAGATTTCCCCAGTAAAACGGCCGGATCCAGTTCTGTAGTCCAAACCTAATCAGGTTAACCACCGGACAAACGGAACCGTCTTCTTCCTGCCTCTCCTCATCTCCTCACTTTGCCTCTTCCAGAAAAATTAAACCGTCTCTCAGTGAATCCTGTTTTCGTTCCAGCAGCAATTCACACAAATCCACTCTGAATGAAGAGTTCAATAAGACAGAAAATGCTCACTGATCAGCCCCATTTGTGCCTTTTGAGCTGATATTAATCATTTTCAGTAAGGCTTCATGTCAGGCTAACATTTATTTTTAAGACTTTGTAGTTGGTGTTTACGTATTGTTTATAGAACATAATGCAAATGTAACGCTAACTTAAGGTGCATCCGTTTACTACTAAATGAGTTTCACTAATATTTATATATTTCCTAAAAGAGAAGAATAATTTATATGGCAAAACTTTTATTGGGATTTTATATAATAGACCAACATAAAATAGTAAATTATTGTGAAATATTGTGAAGTTGACAAAAAGTTTCCAGATTTTCTGTCAAATTTAAAGATTTTTAACTCTAAAAAGGCCTCAGGATAACCGCCCCTTCCACCGATCTCAGCTAGTTCTGGTGTTGATGGACAAATTCATGCAGCCAGGGGCCACAGAAAACTAATCCAAGGGCCACGAATGGCCCCCGTACCACACTTTGGACACCCCTATACTGGATCCTAATAAACACACGTTCTTGTAAAAGAGTTTGATGGTTTTCCTTCGTGCTCAGCGGCAGCGGCGGCCGCCAGCGGTTCCCCCTGGCGTTGGGGGGCGGGCGTTTTCCTGCTGCCGTTTTTCTCTTTGTCTTCTTTGTTTTGGCGCGATGCTGCAGAGCCGGACCCTGAAGCCCAGCTAGCTTTTCATCCTGGCATCCTTCCACCTCCCTGCCTGCTGCACCCCCATCTCCTCCTCATTTATCTCCCTTGCCTCCCTCCCCCCTCGCTCCCTCCATCCCGTCGCCACGCCGACCCATCCCCATCCTCGGCTGCCGCCGCCCACGCCGGTCCGACTCCACCTTCTATCTGGGATGTTTTCCTTCTGCGACCATCAGAAGTGAACGAACGTCTCTCTTTTTCTCTAATTTTTTCCCTTAGCATGTTTGTTGGTTTCCAAGGAAACTTGGCCAACATCATCATCGTCATCATTCCAGATTTCATGGCACTCAACAGCTGGCATGTTTGTTGTCGTTGCCATGGCGAAGTGACCACAAGCTTCTGCCAGATCCAGCACATCTTTTTTTTTTCTGTTCATTGATGATGGATTATTATGAGAAGAACCTAATGAGAAATGTCAGACGCTGAAAATGCTGAGTCACTGGTTGCTATGGCGATACCATACGCACACAGCAAATAAACTCCAAAACAAAACCAACTGTTATTGTTTCCCATTAGAGGAGTTACTTCAGTAGTTTTTACACACAGTTCCCCAGAGTCTGAACGCGAAGTGATGCGAGCCTCGGAATCCGCCATCTTGGTAGGCAAACGCAGCACAAAACATCGAGGGACCATGACTTCGACACCAACAAAAAGAAAATGTCAACACTGACGAAGATATTCCGACAAAAATCACTGCTGTCAGAATTGACACATATGAGACAGACAATAAGGCTTGTTTATTGTTTCCATAGCAACTCCAGAATGACTGCCATGACAGTTAGCTATGGATGCCTACCAAGATGGCTGCCAGCTGCAAAGTTCTGGGAACTGTGACGTCACATGATAAATTGTTTATGACGAATGTTCGGTAAATATATGGAAGTGAGAAAGATGCCATGTTTGAGCCGCTTTATTCCAACTGCGGTCCATTTGTTTAGGAAGTCCAGTTTGTTTTGGGGGTTGTGACCAAAAAACTCAAAACCAAAAGCAGGAAGTGTACTTTAGCCTAGCGCTAGCTGGAGAAATGGTTTCTGGTGTTTTACTGAAAACAAGAGAGAAATACTCCAACAGCTAAAATCTGATGCCACTCAACTTTTGTTTCCATTTTGTGAAGCAGGAAGTTGCGCTCAGTTTCTTCAGAGGTTTTTGTGTCGTTTCCTTCAGTGGTTCTTGGTGAAGCTATTTTTATTGTCCTAAATTTAGTATGTATTACTATTGTTGGTGTTGTTTATTATTGGTGTTGATTGCCAATGGCAAACAAACACCATTTGTGTTGTTTGTTGCTAAACAAACACCATTTGTGTTGTTTGTTGCTAAACAAACAACACCGGTTGTGTTTGTTTACAATTTGTGTTGGTAAAAAAGGTAAACATTTTGTTTACCAACATTAGTTCAACTAATGGTGAACTAATGTTGTTGTTTAGTATTAGTAAAAACACTATTTATGTTGTTTCCTAACACAAATGGTTAGTAAACAATGGTTTGTATTGGTTAGCTAATCAACATCATTAGTAACACCAACAATAGTAACGTATGACATATTTAAAGCACTAAATTTAGAATTTATTGCGTTAAATGTTATTCTAATGGTGCAGACAGTGGTGGTTGGTGACATGGGCATTGTGGGTAACCACCCAGGGCTTCATCTTGTCTGGGGCGGCAAGAGGCCTCGGCGTATTGAGGGTTGCTGGTGGAAGCAAAGCAGAACCAAGAAGAGTGTGAATTGGTAATGATGCTGGTTAGATTTATTTCAGCTGAGTGTTTCATATCTCGGGCAAATTCTTATATTTCACATTTTACTGTGGCTTGACTACACACACATACACACACACACACGCAGACACAGGAAGTGGCATATAAATCAGAAGCCAATCTGGTGGTAAAATGTGAGGAATTTACGATCAGGCATTGAGAAAGACACAGACAGGTATTGAGCTTTACAGGACCCTCGTTCAGGCTGCATCTCTCTCTCTCTCTCAGATTGATGAGGGGCGAGATATTGATAAGAGGTGAGCTACACACACACGCACGCATGTATGCAGAGTGCACAAATTGGAGCGGGCCAAGGAGCTCCACTGCAGAATATCGATTGCTGAAAAAAGCAGCCATGAAGAGGATGTACGTGTGTGTGTGTGTGTGTGTGTGTGTGTGTGTTCACTAAAACACTGATTTGATGCAGCACCCTCTATAGCATCCAGAAACACAAAGAAAGGTTCTGGTGGTCAAAGCCGCGGTTCCGTCTGCCAGTCGGGTTATAAAAAGCGTCTCCAGCTTGAAGCACGGTGGAGGCGGCCAGCCATGATCAATACGCCGCTGCCGACCTTCACAGGATGAGGGCAAACATGACTTTGACACGAGGAGAGCAGGGGCGAGTGTTTCGGCTCAGGCACCCGACGCCGCGCTAATCGCCCGGCCCGCTGCTTCATTAGCCCAGAACTTATCGAGCTGAACGTTTTTCTCTCTCCGCGGATTCAGAAGCGCTTTCTGTCGCGATCCGGCCGATCCATAACGTCTCTGTTCTCCGCTCGATTTGGTTCGGGAGCTTTTGATAAACACTCTGCGGGAGATTTTTCAATACATAACCCAGAAATCGCTCTGATGTTGGAGTTCAGGCAGAGCAGGAAAAAAAACATTTAAGTTAGTGATGAAAACAAAAAAACAAAAAATAATAATTCCTCCACAACTTTATGATAAAGACTCAGCAGAGATTTATGTTTTATTTTGAAGGGGACAAAGGAAGTGGAATCACTGATGGGTCAGGAAAAAAACTGACTTTAGATTCAGATTATTCTTCATTAAAATACTGAATAGAAATTAAGAAATCATTAAACCAGGGCTGCAGATAATTAAAATCTTAATAACTAATCATCATTCTGAAAATCAATTATTCTGACAATCAATCAGATTAATCGATTATTATGGGAATTAATTGAGTATTCTGACGTGAATTGATTATTTTCACAATTATTCTGCCAATTAACCTTTTCACTTTCTGCAGTTTTTACTTTTAGCCACTTGAGCCTATTTTGCACAATATTATAAATTGCAAATAAATAAATATTTCAATTAATTATTAAATAAGAAAATAAACCTTTTATTGTCTAAAACAATAACAGCAACCCT
This sequence comes from Poeciliopsis paucimaculata, assembly GCA_903067055.1. Taxonomy (NCBI): domain Eukaryota; kingdom Metazoa; phylum Chordata; class Actinopteri; order Cyprinodontiformes; family Poeciliidae; genus Poeciliopsis; species Poeciliopsis paucimaculata. The sequence goes on from CAEGAD010065041.1 coordinate 33,777, forward strand.
ACAGTGAATAGTTGATCATCTGTAGCAACATGAGAAAAGCTCAGCTCTTTCTGCTCATCATATCAACACAATCAATCCAAGTTTGTTTTAAAACTATCAATAACTGAACAGAAAAAGGAACTTAAAAGGAGATTTTTACAGGATTGAAACTAAAACTATCGCATTTGAGGAGTTTTGGTTCCAATATTTTTTTCATCTTAAATGCAAAATGTATATATTTATTGCAAAGTTTTGGCTTTGTTCCTGCTCTGTGTGTTGTTCTTTCAATAAACTCGAGTCGAGAAGTCGAACTTCCAGTTCAGATAATCTGAGACTTTTCCAACATTTCAAGTTAAATCCCAACAACAGAGGAACAGGAGGGGCATAAAAATGAATCTGTTCACTTTAATATGAATCTGTTCACTTCAGAAGATATAAATAAACTCTGAATGTGAGTAAAACTCGGATCTGCAGCAGAACCAGGCGCAGCTACGATTTCTGGACTTCAGCAGAACATCCAACACAAACAGACACACACTGGATTAAATATTCTCTGATTAGTCAAAACAACAAGATGCAGGTCTTTACCCTCCGAGTGCGTGTGTGTGCGCGTGCGTGCGTGCTTGTGTGTGTGTGTGTGTGCGTGTGTCCCAGGAACGGGTCACAGAGTCAGAACGGAGACACAGAGACTGCTGTATCTCAGTCAACACACACAGATCCTGACCTTGCCTTTATGTAGAGTAAGCAGGTCAGGTGTGTGTGTGTGTGTTTGATCCTTTCTCACCTCACAGCGTAGTGAGGGTGAAGAATTCACACCAGATCTCTTTAATCCGCTTTAATACAACTCCAGTCCGTTTGCCTAGGAAGTCCGGTTCGTTTGTGGAGATGTGACCAAATTGGTCACTCTGGTCAATCTGCAAATCTACGGTTCAGTTCAGTTAAAGTGAAATCCGGTTCTAATGAATATGGAGAACGGAGACTGCTCCAAAAGCAGGAAGTGGACTACAGCACAGGGCATTCTGGGTAAATACAACTAAAGCAAAGCCTTGCGCAGGCAGTAGAAACGGCTTGTGATCTTTAGCAAAGACTAAAGAGAAATCCTCGAACCGCTAAACTCTGGAGCCTCCCCATTTCAGTTTACATTTGTTGAAGAAGGAAGTTGCCTCAGTGTCTCCAGAGGTTTTCATGTTGTTTCCTTCAGTGGTTCTTGGTGCAGTGCCCCCACAGGCGAAGAGGGGAACAAGTTGCTCAAAAAGTTTGATTGGTTTGACAGCAGCTGAAATATAACAATAGCTGTATTTGTATTGACAATAACTGCACAGATTTAAATTATGGAAATAAATTTGTTCAATAGAAACATGGCATGTGTTCTTTAACTCATCTTTTTAAATGAAAAACCAAAACCTAAACAGAAAAGATGTAATAGAATAATTACATTCTATTACGGCAAATGACATAGCCCTGAGGAACACCGGCTGTAAGTGAGCATCACTGGGAATGTTGAGGTTCTGGAAACTGAGTAAAATCACATGAGAAAATGTTTAAAAATAAAAATAAGAGCTGAAACGTCACTTGATGTGTTCCTATTGACAATAAAATTACACAAATTGGAATTATCAAAATAAAATTTTTTAACTTCAACAAGCCAATTTTTAAAAAAACATTTTCTTTTTTGTTAAGTTTTTATGCTAGGTTGACTTGGGTTTTTAGGCTTATTGTATTTTGTATTTTGCAAAACTGCAATGGAAACATGAAACGAGTCACATGTTCAACAACCAGATGTTGCTACAGGTGGAAACAATGAAGAAGAAAAAAGGAAATGGTAGGAGAATGATGGCACGTCGTATTTTTTAATAACATATCACATAAACAAACTTATTCTTCTGTGATTTTAATTACCCTTCAAATTTAATGGAAACTCCGCAATTGCAAAATTGTGTTTTTTTACATTAGCGGAATATCGGCCAAATTTTGTGCACATTTCTAATGGAAAGGCAGCTGCTGTTGCTACTTTGGTTCCCAATCAAACGTCTCTACGTGTGCAGAGCCATTCAGGACGACCAGAAAGTTAAAGTTAAAAAAACATTAACGACTAAAATAGTAACCTGAATGTTCAGCATGTCATTTGTCTTTTATCTGTCTCTACCTCTGCATCAACTATAAAGGACATTTCTGTGTATAAATTATATTTTTTCAAAGTCGTGCTAAATAAATGGACTGAAAATAATGTTCCAACTTTCTCAACCTTGGTTAAATAGTGACTCATAAGGAGAGTGAATTATTGTAAACAAGAAGACTTTGGCTTTAACAAAGGTTTCCATACAGGTTTGACATAAAAGGGCCTGGGGAGCAAAGCGCAAACGGGGATGTTAAAGTCGAGAATGAAACGTTCTTTACTGAGTTCTCATCTAACCACCAAGTTAGTTTTTTATGCTTATTGATTCCTAAGGAAGAAAATTTTACAAAACATGAACTCATAAAGTCATGATGCCAATTTCAATAATGAATGAAATGAGAAATAGACTTGTGCATTGATATAAATAAAACGGTAAACTGTTTACCAACAAAAGACAACAACGATTGAAATGCAGAGAAGAATAATGTAAAAAGAAATTTTAAAAAACATTTAAATTATAAAGAAAATAAATAAATAAGTAAATAAAAATAAAATAAAAAACAGCCAATTTTTGGCAATAATTTTATGTTTGTCTGGAAAATGAGAAGTTTCAAAAACCTCCCGATTATTGAGTCACATTCGACAGCGGTGTGCCGTTACCTAGCAACCACAACGGAGCTCCACTCGCTACCTAGCAACCACAACGGAACTCCGCCCGCTACCTAGCAACCACAACGGAACTCCGCCCGCTATCTAGCAACCACAACGGAACTCCGCCCCCCCACCTTTTCCAACACTTTTGGTCAGCTGTATGCGCTGTACAATGGCTGCTGGAAAAAAGTGTTTTCACTACAAAAACATTAGATTCCAGTGTAACTGTCTTAATGCACTTGAAATGTGATCAAATTCACTTACAAGCAACTTTTCAGCAAGAAATATAAGCCTGTAGTTGGCTTTTCTTATTTCTAACACAAAACTAAGTGATTATAACCAGTATGTTTTTAGTCAATATTCAGGACTTTTTCACTTAAAACAAGCTGCTATTTCAAGCTAAAACGTTACCTGTAAGTTAGTTTTGTCTTGTTTCAAGTGTACTAACTCTAGAAACTAGACCAAAAATACTTGGTAAAATTTTGTGCTTTCGCAGTGTTATTGACTTATAATCCAGAAACCACTTGCTGAATTCTTGTTGGCTGTGCAGGAGGCTCCATTTATGCTTTTCAAAGCTGTACAGCTGAATAATTATGCATCTGTTTGTGGACATGTACGAGTGTAAACATTGAATTTAGGGGGCGTGGCCAGCAGTAGATTATTTGGATTTAAAGTGACAGAGACCCTTAAACAGCTCAACATAGGCAGAAGTGAACAGACTAAAACCACCTGAAGAAAATGCGATTAAAATGTTTTGTGTAGCCTGTAGACCAACCCCAGGCTGTTCAAAGAAGTGTAATAGGTCACTTTTAATAACTATATAGTACCAAAAACAGAATAAAAGTGGTTTGAATCATAAACTTGTAGAACTTGTCCAACCAATCAAAGGAAGCAACTAGTTGGTGACCCAGTGGAGGAACTGGGCTCCGTCAGGCAGCCTGTGACCGGTCAGTCCGTCACCTCTGTCCCAACAGCAACAGGGGCACAGACAGTGGAGATTAGCGGCGTGTCCAACACTCTGCGCACCACTTAATCCAGTCAGTCACAAATCTGCCTGAAGCACGACGATTAACCCCTTTCCCCTCCAGGAAGCAATCCGAGGAAAACACGGCCGGGATTAGTCCAGCAAAGGTCATGGTTGGACCATGTTGGCGTCGCCCTGCAAACGTTGTTGAGCTCCTTCGACTCGCTGCTCACCAACCCGACACTCACCTCAGCGCCGTAACGGAGCTGAACCTGAACGCCACGCTGCTGTTCTGTAAACTGACACCGAATTACCCTTAAACTGTCGTTATCCAGGGTTTACACAGAGAGATTGGGTCAAAGGACGCAGAACAAATCTCCAGGCTTAAAGCTCCTCAGACCCATTTAGAGTCCTTTATCTAACTGCTTCAGTTTCAGGGCTGATTTAACCTCTGCTTGTTTCAAACATGAGAGACGGAAGAAGGACAAGTTTAAAGAAACACCGGCAACAGAAAAAAAAAAAATCACACAAACTACTGACTCTACAGGAGACCCCAAACCCAAATCAAACTTTCTCCATCTGAACAGAAACAAAACTGAAGTTATTATCTTTGGACCTAAAGGGGAACAATCTAGAGTTATACATCTAGAGTCAATGCACAGCTTCAGTTATTTCAACTGGAAACCAGAGATCTGGCTGAAATATGGACCTTGAGAGCCACATAAAGACGGTTACAAAGTCAGCCTTCTATCACCTGAAGAACATTTCCAGGATTAAAGGACTAAAGTCTCTGCAAGATCTAGAGAAACTCATCCATGTATTTGTCTTTAGTCGCATTGATTACTGCAGAGCAGAACGGCTTTCAGCTTCTATGCACCACAAATCTGGAACAAACTTCATGAAATCTGCAAGAGATGAAACACCGAGTTCCTTAAAGTCAAAGGTAAAATCCCCTGTCTAGAGTTACCACTGATTAATAATGGCTGAAACACATTTTCCAAACAATCAGAATCAGAAAATGCTCCCATAAACTGATGGGTCTGTGCCGTACCAGAGGCACGATACTCACGTTTATAACCTCTACTTCCTGTTAGTTAAAACGTCTGACGAAATTACGCTCTGCATCGCCTGTGGATGGAAAGATGGCTCCTTTTCTGCGTCATTTTAAAAGTCTGCTCTGAATTTGCATAAAAATTAAATAATATGCATCCCTTCTCTTCTGCAATACTTTAGGTTTGCTCAAAATTGGCATGAAATTTAGATGAGTCGCATTTTTTCATTTATTTTTTAAGACATTTTAGTTGCTTACTCAAAATTTACACATTTACATGATTTGTATTTTTTTTTTCAATATTTTAAAAGTTTGCTCAAAATTCAAATGATTTATTCTTTTTTTCTTTATTGCGACATTTTTAAAGTCCTCAAAATTTACATGTCAATTGGATGAAAGCATAGCTATTGATCGATTAATTACCACTTTATTTTTACCTTCAAAGCAAATTCCTGCTTATTTTTTCCTTTTCTAATACTGGAAACAACATTTCTATATCTTTGTGTCCATTTTAGAGTAAACAAAAAAAGGAAGTGGAAAATAAAAATAGCCAGATGCGTATAATTTGAACTCTGAAGAAATTGTTTCCAACGTAAGGAGGAAGAAAAGCGAAATCAGGAGCAGCAGACAGAGGTAGAGAGCGCCTCCCGTCCAGAGGAGCGAGGAAGAGGAGATTAGCGCTGCATCTTCCTCGGCCTCATGTTGTGCTTCTGGCCAGGTCAGGGAAAACCGGAGTTATTTTGGAGCGGAGGGAAGCCGAGTCGATCCTCGCATAGGGATTTATCTGAGGAGCGTCTCTTCTCGTCCTCCTTAACGGCAGGGAGGGACACTTTAACCCTTCGTGTGCCGCAGGGTTTTCATATCCCCGAGGCCGGCTGGAGCTTCATCCCTACGCTAACGCAGGAGCCTCCACTGTGTGAACTCAAACCTGAATTCTCATCTGAATGTGCTGACTTCACGCGTCAATATTCAGACGCCTGAATCAGCAGAATCTGCGGTTTGACCTTCAGTTGTAAAAGTGGCAGATCAGAGAATATTCACCACAGAAATGGATCGAACGTTCAGAGCCGGAACCAAAACATAAACACAGAGGAACGCTCGTTTTTACCAGCAGGGAGCCTGGAGTCGGTCCGCTCTGCCGTGTGGACAAACATTTCTCCCGCCAAAAGTCGCTGAAATGACTGAATTTATCAGTTTTGGATAAAATTCAGCACCTTGGGATGCAGAGCGCTGCTGTCAGGAGGCGAGTGAGTTAAAGGATTAAAGGTTTTCCCTCAGAAAACTAACTACACATGTTGGTGGAGGAGTTCATGTGTCAAAAAATATTAAACATTGAGAGGAAATCTGAAAACATGAGAAGGTAATTATGTGTTATTGAAAGACGTGATACTAAACACCAACTGTAGAGTCTAAAAAGAGGCAAGTACAATAAAATATAATTAAAATAAATGCATTTTTGCACATTAGCTAAACAGTAATTAATTAATTACCCAGTAGATCTTACAGTAAACTATGTAATGTTGGTCATATTTAAATTAAAAGAAATATGGATAATGCCTAACCCTAACCCTAAATCCTCCCATTTGGTTTAGTAATGACAACCGCTTGGTGCAGTATTATAATTTATTGGTTGTTATTTATCCAGGATTTATAAGGAATACTCTGATTGGATGAAAAAGGCCGGTCTGTGATTGGCTGGTAGCCTTCGCTAAGTTGCTAGCACGTTTCATGACACGTACTGAGCGAGTGTGTGAGGTGTAAACACACAACGCCTCACATTATTCTTTATTCACAGAGAAATACACGCTCACATCAATCTCACCACGCAACAATAAATAAAATCAAACTTAATCAGGCTCTGGTTGTGGTGGCACAAAGTCACGCAGAAGGTTGCTTGTACCACATGCTAACATCCATGCTAGCCAGAGCTCTGCCTCATCTAGCCAGCTAGCCTTGGCTATCGTTAAAAACGTTGTCACTGTGGCGCGCTTTTCTCAGTCTGCAGGTAAATGAGCAGCTGCATCGTTTCCTCCATCGTTCCTGGGATCATTTATGCGTCTCTTGTCGCTTTATTTGGTGACGTTGCTAGCGCGTGGAAGGACACGTACTGAGCGAGCGTGAGATATAAACACACAACGCCACAGGTTATTCTTTGTTCACAGAGATGTATGTTCTCACATCAGTCAAATTCAGAGAGAAAAAGTTTACCTTTCCTCTCCGAATTCATAAAATAAAATGTAAAAAAGTAAATTGCATCTCTGCCGTTATACCTGGTTTCTGCCAGGTGTTCACGTGTCTTTAAGTCAAAATTCAAAGAAAAAAAAAGTCTGTTTTTTTCCCACCACTTTTTGGCTCCAATGCTTTTCCGTAGAAATGTTTTGATTATTTTGAGTCTAACAGAAACAGTTCCAGAAACACAACAATAAATAAAATCAAACTTAATCAGGTCTTGATATGCAAGTTAAAAAGACAGTGGATTTTAATCTTAATTTGACTCCAAATAATTTAAAATAAATAAAAATAATCTCAAAATTCTGACTTTAGTTTTCCAAATCTGACTTTTTTTCCCTCAGAATTATGTCTTCAATATGTCACATAAAATACCATTTAAAAAAATAAATCTGATGTGTTCAACAAGTCACCTGCCTGTCATTAGACATGGTTTCTCCCAGGTGTCCATTTGTCTTTAAGTCAGGGGAAAAAATAGATTCAGTTAAATTTTTGGCCCTAAAGCTCTTTCATAGAAATCTACTGGTTCTTTGTGTTAAACTTAAAATAGTTTCAGAACCAAGGCAACAAATTAAATTAAATTTAATCATGTTTGGATAGTTAAATTGGGCGGAAGGTGGATTTTATTCTCATTTTGACTTGTTGCCTTTATGACATTCACACGGATTCACAACTAAAGACACAACACGCAGAAACACGCAGAAACACGCAAGCTGTCTGAATGCTCGGCACGCGGCGCCGATTGGTCCTCAGTGCGGGTTGCTTGGTCATTCCTTAGCAACCACCCACCCATCATCCACCCCGCATCCGTCCACGGGCGCACGCGCATCAATTAAAAGCTCGCGCGGACGTCCCACGAACACACCGTGGCGCGCGCCGGAGCAATCCCAGAACAATGTGAGCACGCGGGGCAGCAGCACGCTCATGAACAGCGATGATGATGATGATGAAGATGATGATGATGAGCCCAGAGCCAGGCTGCCGCAGGACGGAGCGGCCCGGTGAACCCGAGCCAGCAACAAACCGGCGCTAATTGCCGCTCCGTTTGCGGCTGTGGAGCGATCCGAGCGGAACCAGCGGCTCAGTCACCGGCACTCCGGAACACACACTGATTAATAAATCATAAAGCGCATCCCGAAGACGCCTTCTTACCTTCACTTCCCCGAAATTACGACCATCAACCTCCGCCGTCTAATTTGATCTGTTTTTTTATCTATAAAATGTTTATTCACTCGCTTTCTGCGGGTTTTTCCTTCTACAGTGAATTTAAATGGACAGCATAAGCTGCTGTACACAGGCAGGGAGTGAGCGCACTCAGCGGGACCCTCAAGACTCTGTAGCAACCGGAGGGGGCGTGGCCACGACTGATGACATCACAGGGGGCGGGGTCAGCACGCGGAGGGAGGGGGCGGGGGTTTATTTATCTACAAACCAAAAGAGACTCATTCCTACGAACTACTTCCGGTTCTTCGGTCCAAAACACAGGAGAAAAACAAACAGACGGAGGTAATTTATGGATAAAACTACACAGATGAAATTTATTCATTTTGATCATTTAGCAAAAAAGATTTTTTTTTTTTTTTTTAAATGGAGGTTTATTTTTCACCGTGTTAATAATTTATTTATTACTGTCAGTTTTGAACTAAATATTTCATTACCAAACTAAATATCTGTCTCCAAATTGAATATTTAGTTAGCAAATTGTGTAATTAGCTTGAAGCTAATATTTAACCAGTAAGCTAAATAACTAGCTCCACTAATTAATTGATTTGTTTATTTCTTTGGGATTAGTAAAATATTTTTTTTTGAATTTGTGCACAAAATATTTAATTTCAACCTATGCATTTATCCTCAAACAAAAGCTTTAAGTTTGAAGCTACTTATTTAGATTCAACCAAATATTAAGATGCAAACTAAATATTTAGTTTGAAGCTACTTGTTTTGAGGCTAAATATTTAGTTTAGCATATCGAGATCCTTCTAAATATTTACCTTAACTAAATACTTAGTTTTAAGCTATTTTATGCAATGCTGAATACAAAGATTATTTACTAAATATTTAGTTTGAAGCAAAAGCTTTTAGCTCTTTAGTTTGAGACAAAATATTTAGCTTCAAACAATATGTTTATCTAAAGAGTAAATATTTATTTTGAAGCTAGATGTTGTGCTGCAAGCAAAAATATTTAGCTTGCTCTCTAGTTTTAAGCCATTTAGTTTTAATACTTGTCTTGTTAACCATGTATTTGGTTTAGAACTACACGTTTAGTTTGAAGGAAAATTCCCACATTGGTGGGCAATAAAACTTTTTCTTATCTTTTTACTCTAAAGTTATTTTACTTGTTCACTAAATATTTAGTGTTATTTAGTTTATTGTTTCTAACTAAATATTTCATCGTAAGTTTTTTAGAGGTTAAATATTTAGTTTTCTAAATAAATATTTAGCCTCAATCTCCAAACTTAGCTCTGAATTAAATATTTAATTTGAAATGTTTAACATGCAAACTAAACATTTAGTTTTAATCAATTTAGTTTGAGGAAAAATCTTTTGCTTGCTAATAAAATATTTGACTTCACACTACACATTTTTCTTGTGAACCAGATATTTAGATTTAAGCTGATTAGTTTAAGCGTAAATACTTAGTTTTCTAATTTAGTGTTTGGTTGAAAACTAAATATTGAGTTTGCAAGTGGCTGCATTTCTGTCTTAGTTTTCTTTAAAATGTGTCATATTTCAGCTCTGTTTGTCTCTGGTTGCATTCATTTTATTTTAAATCTCAACTTTTATTATGTCTACTTGATTATTAAAAGCTCAGATAAATATTTATTGCCAATGTATAGTTGAAATAAAGAGGAAAAAGCATTAATTTGTACCAATAAAAGAAGAAATATGTCCATAGTTGTTAAAGATATAATGGGAAAATGTTGGGAGAATATTTAACATTAGGATGGATCATTGTTTTTATAAGTACGCGCCACAGCTGCCCCCTACAGGCGGAGGGTGGAAGCACAGGCTGGGTTAAAATGAGTCAGTGCCCCAAAACAGTGAATTATGCTGCAGAATATTGTTCATTAGCAGTGAAACAAAAAGAAAAATCCCCGACTGGCTGCCTCTCTGGTGAGCACAGACCAATAAAGCAGAAACACCATGGAAACAGAGCCGCATTAAAGCTCCTCTGGGCTTTAAGTTCATCCACTGTTTCCCACCAAGCTCTTCTGCACAAGTGTTAACAGTTTGTTTATCCTAATCCTTATTTCTGCATTTGTGTTTCATCTGGTCAGGGAAGAGAAGCGGTTTTTCCTCCAGGATGCATCAGAAAGGGAGAATCCGCAGTGAAACAAAGGTTGCTTTTTGTGCCAGTAAACAGTAAATAAGGAGCACTTAGAGCACAGAAGGGATTTCCCTAGCAGCACCGTTTCCATGGCGTTTCTGCTTTATTAACACCGGAGGATCACAGCAGATGGCCGCGACGATAGGACGTGTCAAAGGTCATGCCCCTGGCGGAAACGCAACAACACTTTGGGTGGAACTTTTTCTTACTAAAAACCAGATATTATTTATACAATTCCTAAAATCATAAAGTGTTAATACTAAAGCTGTGAAATATTTTTTTTCTTGATGTTAGAACAGCAGGAATTTATTTTTATTTTGGTTTGATTATACTTCTCCTTTTCAGCATCTTGCCTATGCAGTCAACGCAGCAGCGCTTCGTAACTCTCCAATCTGACCAATAGAAACGCTCGAACTTGCCCCACACCGGCCAATAGAAATGCTGTTGCTAACGTCCGCTCGACAAGCAAAACTGCGTTTTCCCGCCACTTTTCGAAGGAAGTCCCGCCCCCAGAAGAGCGGAAAACAGATTCAGTAAAACTAATGAAAAATACATTTTTTTAAATAAATAAAATCTTTAAAAAATTAGACAAAAATAACTTTGAAAAAATAAAAATTAACATTAAAAAAAAAAATTGAAAAAAAATATTTAAAAGATTTAAAAGTGAAAAAATACTTTGAAAAAATAAAATTTTAAAATTATTTAAAAAAGTAAAATCTGAAAAAATATTAAGTTTCATAAATGATGTAAGTTACTCTCAAAATCTATTTTTTGACAAAGGTCTTTCAAAGTTTCATTATTTTAAATACATTTTAACATTTTGAAACATGTTCATTTTTAATAAATGTTTTCAAAAGTAAAATTAAACATCTAAAGCTTTGCACGAAGGAACTGTACAAACTAAACATGCACTTTGGCCGTGGTGTATTTGCACAATTTGCAGATTTTTCTGTGGATCATAAGTCCAAATTATTCACGGAAAATTTGTCTATTCATTGATTCTTTAAAGTAGAGCATATCAAAATATCAAAATGAAAATGCAGCCAAGAAAACTTTAACACTCAGACACTATGCTACTTGGCATGCTATTGGCTGGCATTTGCAAAGCAGCCAATCCAGGAGCTCCATTTGTTTGGACATGAATGTGCACTAATACACATTAATGTATATTATTAATGTGTTAATTTATTAATTTAGTTAGTAAAGAACACTTGACACTGGAACTAGAGGATATTTCAAATATCCAAAACAAAACACAACAACCAAAAACAATAAACTAAGCAAGAATAAAAATCACTCACAACCAAAATTTTAAATTAAATGGATTATGTGTCTGTAAACCAAATCTTAATCATCAGAATGAAAATGATCAGGCTCCATTTAATTTATTATGCAATTAATTGATTAACTGCTAACTGCGACAGACTTAGGATTTTTAATTATTAAGATATGCAGCTATCAATGTTTTTAGTATTGGCTGTGGTTATAGGGATCCACTGTGTTCCTGTAATTTTGTTTCAGACTTTCAACCAGACCTTAATCTAACAGTGTGTCTCACCTCCACACACACACACACGCACACACACACACCCCTCCTCCCTAAATTAATGAAACGTCTTTCCTCTGGAGGTAGCTGCAGTAATAGGCAGACGGAGGGAGGCCACAAATAATAATGAAGCATGTCATTCTTTTTAATTCCTCCTCTGAACTCCCTCCCCCCGCAAAAATAAACATCCCTCACAATCAGAGGCACTTTTTCTCTTTTCTCCATGTCCTTACATCCATCTCTTTATCCCTCTTCTCCACACCAGAACCCCCGCCCTGCAATTTTCCCTCTCTTCATGGTCTCTCCTCTCGCTCCTCAAACATTTCCACCCTTTCACCACATCGTCTGCATCCCCCCCACTGCCAGGAAGCACGCTGGCTAATTTCCTCCTCTTATTGAATTGGGACGAGGGGCGGATGGCAGGAGAGAGAAAGGGATGGGCCGAATGTCGGAGGCCTGGGATGTGTGTTAATGGAAACAGTGGAGGACTTGGACACCTTCAGTCCACGCTGGGGTTCATTTTAGCTGCGTTTTCTCACGTTTGGACTTTTAGGAATGATTATAAACTAAAGATGGAGCTTTCTCCCTGAAAAGTGTTCATTACTGGCAAACACGTGAATAAATCCAAAACATACAAACACAACAGAATGACACTGCAAATGAAAAATAATGTAACCACAGAAAATAGAAGAAAATAGCAAAAACAACAGCAAGTGCTGCAAGTTCGTTCCACAAAACGGAATATGTATTTTCTTCAGGCCGAACAGCATTCTGGGGGATCAACCGCTCAGCTAGCAAAGCTAAGTTGGTGGCTTCAACTAACTCACTCACTCTTTGGTTACCTAGCAACAACCTGGTGAGTAACTGGAGCAGCAGCATTTTAAAGTTTCGCCTCATAACTGCTTAAAATTAAAAAACAATGTAGGCTGGAGAAAACTGTGGATAAAACAAAAAAGATTATGACACCAGTTTGGCTGTATTTAAGATATTTAAAACTAATAATTATCAATATTGACTAATATAAAACGCTAATATCGTGATGTGTTTTTCAGCCATATTGTCCAGCTCTAGATTACATACGCAGTCTCAACCACTGCGTAACAACCTCAGACTAAATCCTTTATTAGTCAGATTTTGATCCCTGTGAGCCTTACACCTGAAATGCTCAGAAAAAAATATTCTGGGTAGATTTAATGGGCCAAAAAATTTATTTCCAGAGTGAAAAATGAAGGTAGAAGTAAAAGCAGGTATGTGTCTTTCTCCTGGTGAGATATTCAGCCTTATCCTCACTCCCACATAAGAACAACTTTGACAAAAGATGGTGACCTTCCCTTGTTGAGAGCGCTCTGGACGCTGAAACACACACTGCATGTTTCTGTACGGCTGCGTCAGGGTGGACATGTACAGACTGCACATGGAGGCACATCCTCGCACTGATAAAGCTGCTTTGAGGTCACACAAAAAAGATTTTCAGAGAAAAAATACTGAAGGACGACCGCAGTCTTTAAAAAAGGTTGTGATGTAAAGCTTAAATTAGTTATGTAAGGATGAAGTTTATCTGACTGAATACGAGTATCTTCTACTGAATTAACACAATTTAACGCATTGTGGTTTTTATCACAGATGATGTCACAAACCATCCAAATTAAATAATGTTCCATATACAATTTATACCTCGAAATATTTGACACTCTTTCCTATGCCTCAATGCAAAACACAAGATCTTATGAAGTATTTTGTCTAGTTTCTAGTGAAAATGTCTTCAACCGAAAATAAGACAAAACTAAATTACAAGTACATTTTTATCAAGGAGATTGTTTTAAGTCAGTAATTCAAGTATCTTTTACATTGCTAAACCATTAAATGATGAAACAGACGATAGCTACCACTGGTTTTAGTTATCAAGTTGTCAACATAACATGCTAAATCTTAAATGTATGCGTGATATACAAATTTAAAAGAAAAAGGGACGCAGTGCTTTGCTACAAATTGTCAACATTAGGTAACCTAGATAACAAGAAAAGGAAAAAGTTTTAATTAAAAAAATAACAAGGGAGAGGGAAGTAGTTTAGTGATGCTACCTTGACTATGACAAACTTAACATGTAGATGTGCTGTGGAATTCAATGACTTTCAGTTTAGTTAAAAAATAAGAATAAAAGGCGACCTAAACTGACAGGTCATTAGTAGAGCAGGTGATTAAATAACGGCGTTGTGGTCAGTTGCTACGGCAACGAGTCTGTGACTCCGTATTATTATATAGTTACTTATGTGTGTAATACTTTTTATTGCTTATATTATTATTATTGGAGTCTTGCAATAAAATTTAACCCGATATGTACATTTTAAATGTACAACTGAATGACAATAAAATCTGTTTATATCCGTTTATTAAACCAAACCTCAGAAATGGTCACACTTCACTTAGGATGATCTAAAAAGACAGTAACAGCAGAACTGGTCGGCTTCTCTCTGTAAATCGGACCGGTGATCCAGAACCACTTCAGCAGCAACATGTCCAGTTGATCAAACATCCGACTCGGCTCAGGTGGTTCAGGTGAGATTTCAGGTAAACTGTGTTTATTGGTGGGAGATGAATTTAAGGGGAGGATTCTGGCACCATTTTAGACACATTTATGTGTTATGTGTGTGTTGGCATGTGTATGTGTGTGTTATCTGAGTGTTTATGTGTGAGACATACAGACAGAAAGACGTATCGGCATTCCAGAGTAAACTGGCACTTCACTGTTCATCTCTCTCCTCGACTAATTAACTCGACGCTCAGAGGCTTTGCTTAATTGGAAAGAGCTCAACCTTCGGTTCCCCTGTACGACTTCGTGGCTCCAACGCACCAACACACACACGACGACCGCAGCGAGTGTGTGCGCGGCGCGCTGATAGCCATGGAGAGCGGCGCAGGAAACGACAGCAGCTCTGCCCTCTCCAACATGGAGTCCAGCTTCTGTGTTTAACCGTCACTGAGTTCGGTTTAAAAATGAGACGGAGACCAAACGGCTCAGAAACACAGAAAGATACAGTTCAGATCCACGCGTCACCAGCACGGACGCCATTTTATCTGGTGAAACAGCAATCTGCTGTGATTTTACCCAATAATTGTTGTAATATTACAAGATTGCTTTTTCAAACTGAAAACTTCAGGTTTTTTACCAAAAAAATAGAACAAAACACAAAATCTTACCAAGTATTTTTGTCTTGTTGCTATTGCAAATGTCTTGGTTCACTTTAAATAAGACAAAACTAACTTAAAAATAACTTTCCAGCAGGACATGAGCTTGTTTTAGGTAAATAATTCCTTAATATTGATTGAAAGGGCCAGTTCCATTGGCAGATTATTTCATTAACGATTTTTCCCATGGTAAATCTGTTATAATACTCACAGCTCAGGGATATACACAGTCTATTAACTAAATATTTAGTTTAAAACTAACTATTTAGTTTCAAGCTAAATACTTAGTTTGACCATTAAATATTCAGTTTAGAGCTAAAAAAAAAGTGTTTGCTTGCTGACTAAGTATTTAGTTTTATGTTAAATATTAGCTTGTAAGCTACATATTTAGTTCTAAACTAAATATTTGGCTTCCTAACTAAATGCTGACCTTTAAGCTAAATATTTAGTTTGAAGCTAAGAATGCAACTTGCTAACTACATATTTGGCTCTAATCTAAATATTTAGCTTGCTAAGTATGTACTTAGTTTAGAGCTAAACACTTAGTTTGAGGTCACATTCTTAGCTTGGTACCCAAATATTTAGTTTGGAGTTAAATATTTAGTTTGAGGTTAAATATTTATCTTGCTGACTGATGTTGATTTCTGTTCCTAAATTCATCCTTTGGTATCTGAACATTTGCAACAAAAACAAACAAACCAACATCAGTTTTCCAATAATTTATCTCACGTCCTGTAAACTTTGTGTTTATGAGAGAGAAATAAAATACTAACATTAATTCTGGATGATTAAAAACACAGGTTTTTCTCCTTCTCCTCCTTTAAACCAGCAATACTTTAGTTCCTTCCTGGTTTCCTCCCGCTAATCTGTCACTAACAATCCCTGAGTGGACAGAGAAACTTCTCTGACCTCTGACATGCTCTCTGATTGGCCCCAACCAGAACCGGCGCCAGTGGGCCACAGGGAACCAGAACCCACCTTGTTGTTGTTGCTGCTGTTGAGGAAGTGCAGCTTCATCTGCTTCATGTAGGTGGTGGTCAGAGGAACGTTGAAGTCAATGACGTCTGAAACCAGAGAGCTGGGTCTGTCGTTCTCTGGTGGGAAAAACACGAATAATGAACAGAGAGAAACCAAACAGCTGCTCAGGACGCGGAACTAAACAGCACAAAGCAGAAAAACAGGACTGAAGCAAAAGATGAAGAAAACAATCTACTCTGAACTTTAATTTTCCAATCTGCTTATTCTTTTGTCACTTCATTATAAAAAAAAGGACTTTTGAAATAGTGGGAAAGTTTGATTAAGATTTTTCTGACTTGCTTTAGGAGGTATTTAATTCCTGGATATAGCTGTGCAAAACCAGACTCCACTCTACAAAAACAGAGAATCTTACCAAGTATTTTTAGTCTGGTTTCTACTACAAATATGTTAGTACAATTGAAATACAAAAAAAACTTTTTAAAAAAGTAACAAAGAGTTACTTTTCAGCATGAAGTAGGAGATTGTTTTACATCAATAATTCCTTAATTTTGGACTTTTGAACGGAAGAAATTAATCAAAATATCTGAGTTTTTTCTTTCAAATATTTGACTTTGAGCTCAAAGATTTTCTGTTTATTTAAATAGAAAATTAATCTCAAAATGTCTGAGTCTTTTGTCGCACATATTCAACTTTTGGAGTTCAGATATTACAACGTTATTTTGAAGAAAATTTGAAAATAATTTTAGAAAAATTTACATTTCTTTATCACAAATTTCAAACTTTAAGTCCATAATTCCTTAATGTTGCTGAAGAAGTACCATCAGTTTATTTCAATTACAACGTGGGAAAATGTCTTGTTCTCCATCCATCCATCAGTGGATCTGATGGTATTGTTCCTGCAGTCCGACCCACTGATGCCGGTACCAATTAACCAGAACCAGCCCGCTCCAATTAATGGCTTTTAATAATTCACAGCTGAACTTTAAAGAAAGACCCTCTGTGTGTGTGTGTGTGTGTGTGTGTGTGTGTGTGTGTGGTGTGTGTGTACCAGGTTTTTATATCCTTATGGGAACCTTCGTCTGTCTACAATGTGGGGTTATGGGGACCATTGGTCCTTGGAGGGACATTTTCTTGGTCCCCATGAGGGAAATTGGTTTTTTTGGGTTAGTGGTTCGGTATATGATGGTTAGGTTTAGGGTAAAAGTTAAGGGAAGGG
Organism: Poeciliopsis paucimaculata; assembly: GCA_903067055.1. Classification (NCBI taxonomy): domain Eukaryota; kingdom Metazoa; phylum Chordata; class Actinopteri; order Cyprinodontiformes; family Poeciliidae; genus Poeciliopsis; species Poeciliopsis paucimaculata. The sequence goes on from CAEGAD010065041.1 coordinate 51,021, forward strand.
TTAGGCTGTAAAAATTAATGAAAGTCAATGTGAAGTCCCCACAAGTGATGAAAACACAACTGTGTGCATGTGTGTGAACCCCCACAGTGTTTGAGCTGATTAGCTGATGACTCCCTGTCTGAGTGACACACACAGTGTGCGTCAGTTTATTGCAGATATAAACTGATTCTAATGAGCACAGGGTGAAAAAAATCAATTTGATTGATTAATAAAAATGTATGATTTTTTTGCACCAACTCTACAATGAAATAAAACGGTTAAGCAAAAAGTTTTTATTTTTAATAACAAGAAAAAAATTACATGACAAAAGCATGAAAATAATACGGGAATAAAATCCCAACATTACGGGAACTAGCACAAAAAAAAAAAATCTAAAGTGAATAATGTTATACTAGTTCTACAGGTAATACTTAATATAAATATTTTTAACAAATTGCCGTCAAATTATTATCAGCACCATAACTTTGTAATAATTCTGCAAACAAGTTTATTTCTAATAGTGAACCAAAACTATTTTCAGGACTTCCGGTCCTGAAAACTCAGAAGCTTTTTTCTCATTAAAACAACCTTTTTCTTTCAATAGAAAACTCTGATATTTTATTTTTGTCTTAACTGTTATGAACTTCAGACAAAAACAACATCAGAAATACAAACTAATTCTTTGTTAAATTCCTCTGGAGTTTTTTTTCTGTGATTTTGTCCCCATGTCGTGCGTCGCTCTGACCTGGTGGAAAATGATCCGGTTTTCTGGGCCATTTTCATTGTTAAAGCCAATAATTAGGCTAATTGAGGAGAGCGACGGGACACTCCAATGGCTCCTTTATCTAATGAGGGATGAGGATGCATGGGGGGATGGAGGGATATAATGACAGGAGGGAGGAAGAGAGAAACGGGAAAAACACACAGAGTTGCTGGAGGCCAGACTCAGGATTCAGGGATGGAAAAATGAAAAAAAGAGGAAAAACCACCAGGGACAGATGAGTTTAGAGAGGAAAATCTCTGAAAAACAAGTCGCTACGGTGAGGCTGAGTGATAAAATATAAAACCAGATTCCCTGCTTCACAATTACTCAGAAACCTGACTGGAGCCACCAGACAATTCGGCACGCTCTCCTGTAAAATGGAGCGGCGTCAAGTTTTAGCAGTAAATGAAAGTGAAACAAATCCCAGACAGACACATAATTACGTTGTTGGAGTCGCTGCAGTTACAACAAATATGGGGCAAAACAAAAAAAAAGTGGAAATTTATTTTCTAACCAAACCCAAAACGTCAAAAAAAAGTTTTAATATTAATCTCAGAAATTTTATGTAAAAAATAAAATTTTTGTAACTTTTCAAACTAAAAAAGTTCAGTTTTTTCTACAAAATTTCTGGGGGGTTTTTATTTTATGAATTGATGTTCTCATAATTACATCATTCTAATGCGTTAAAAATATAATTAATTGCGTTGAATTTTATTACTTTGTACAAAGATTTCATTATGAACCTTTATAATGACACGTTTCTGGCGGGCCGTAAATCTGACGCACACATCAACTAACAACAGCAATGGTGGACGAAGCCATGTCTTTCGCATCATCGGGGGTTAATTTCTGCTTCAGAACGATCTGATTGGACACTGAACAGAATATTCATGTGTTCATGTTGTGCTAACAGGAGTAGCTTTGTTAGCATTAGCATCCGAGCCTCTGAAACCGAACGTTAGCAGCAAACAGGACATTTCCTATTTCAGTGTGGAACAGAAAACAGGTGTGATTAAATATTTTGTAAAGTTTTTTATTTCTGAAGCTGCAGTGACTTTCGCCGTGTGTGTGTGTGTGTGTGTGTGTGTGTGTGTGTGGGGGGGGGGGTGTGTGTGTGTGTGTACCTTTGTAATCCTGACAGGCGGTACTGATGTGCATCCTTTTCTGACATTCGCCGCAGCTCATCAGGAAGCGAGTCACGGCCTCCCGGGGCAGAAAGGCGTACGTCTCAGCGATCTGAGGCAAAAACAAAGAGAAGAGGAATTTCATTTTGATGGAAAACATCAAAACTTTACAGGATTTGAGTCGTTTTCACACAAAAATGAACCCAGAAAGACAGAAATATATGTAGGGAATGTCCAGTCAGGATGCAGTTTGGTCAGATGTAAACCAGAGATGGGGAAGAATTTGATTTAGTTTGCAAACAGAGACGTCTGCAGCTTCCTGTTAGTACACTGCAAAAACACAAAATTCTACCAAGCATTTTGTCTGGTTTCTAGTGCAAATATCTTACTGCTCTTGCAAGAAGACAAACTAACTCCCAAGTAGCTTTTTAGGTTAAATATAAGAGCTTGTTTTACGTCAATAATTCTTTAGTACTGAATTTAAAAGAAAATACCACTTTTATCTGCTGAATATTTTACTTACAATATGGGAAATATTGTTATAAGTGAAATAATCTGCCAAAGGAATTAAAACTATTTTATAAAGAAATTAATTACTTAAAATAAAATATTATATCTTGTTGAAATGTTACTTACAAGTTAGTTTAGTCTTTTTTCAAGCTTACTGAGATACTTGTTGTAGAAACTAGACTAAAAATACTTGGTAAGGTTTTGTGTTTTTGCAGTGCACTTGCACTCTCCTCTCTGGAAAATGCAGAAATTTCCAGACAAACAGCAAAACGAGATAAACTTTCGCTTCAGTTTACAAAAATATACGTGAATAAACGAGATAAATAACAAACCTACAGAGGCAGGTAATTATGGGAGCGCTTTGGGGTCACTCTAGACAGAAAAATAAATAAAGGGGTGGATTTGTGAGAAAAAAAACTGAAATGTTTAGATTAATCTCAGAAATTTTCTAAAAGTTTCAAAAGTCAAAACTTTTTGACTTTAAGGTCAGCTTTTTCCATTTTTTTCCCTATTATTCAATCAATAGATAAAACATGTAGAATCAGTGTAAAGCTAGAAACTGCAAAATATTAAGATTAGTCCAATATTTTAACAGCTGGAAGCATTTGAGTTTTTTCTTGCAAATTTTTGACTTTTCGGGCACAGAAATTTCCTTCTATTTCTTAAGTAAATTTTGGAAATTAATCTCAAAATTCCAAAATTCTCTTGTAGAAATTAACTTTTCTTCCATCTACAATGGACCTAACATGCCGTTGTACACAACAGATAAAATATAGAACAAGTGTAAAGCTGCACCATATAATGACTGACTCTCTCAGTCATTATAATTATACAATATTAAATAAATTGTTGATGAAGATCATTTCTTACGTTCTTTATGTTACATTATTTACATTCTGATGACAAAAATCTGTATTATAGTCTAATTTATTATTTGAACGATATCTAAAATATTTCTAAACAGAATATATATGAAAAAAAATGAATGAATGAATGAATAACAATACGTAGAAAAGTTATGAAAAGGAAGGAATGAGTTTATTGTAGCTGCAGGTTCATGTTTTGCCCAGCAGAGGGCAGCATGAGCAGCTGTCTGAGTGAAACACAGCTGACTGTTTATGTTTATTTTAGGTATAAATAATGCAAACTGACTGGATGAGTTCTCAGTAAGCAGCACATTTTACTTTAAATTATTACTGACATGAACTTTTTTCATTTCTTTTCATTTATTAAAGTTCAAAGCTTTTACCAGCAAACATTCAAACATTTCTGGTGTTGATCAACCATCATAGCTGGTAGAATATGTCACCCCAAAACATTTAAATCCTACCATGTATGACTGTAAGAATAGGAGTGGTTGTGAATTGTTCTTCAGCAGTTTTTCTGCGTTATTTTCCCTTTGCTGTGGCGCGCTGCACTAAATTAATAAAACCTACCTCTCCAGGTTTCATTTAGTTAATGGAAAAAAACTACTAAAATAAGTTTGTAATCAATTTTCTTCCCAGCAGAAACTTTTAAAGACAACAACTGGGAGCAAACAGAGCGAAATGTTGGTTCAGCTTCCGCTCTGCGGGAGAGAAATCGTCACTCAGGTGAGAAATACTCACGGCTTTGTAGGTCTTCTTCTGGCCGGCGTGTTTGGGAGTTTTTCCCGGATCGGTGCCGATCTCCACGTGCATGGCGTAAATGATATCAAAGAAATCCTCCACCACCGCCACCCGCTTCAGGGACGATTCTCCGCCCGACACGCCGTCCGCACACTGGGGACAGGAAGAGGACAGACTTTAAAACAACGTCCAGAAACACAGAGCCGGCTGGAACACACTGTGGAGAAAACGTCTCAGTTCACCAGATAAATCAGCTGGACCCCCGACCACATCATCAGCAACTACAAGCTTCAGTGTGGATGCTGTTACTGAGTGGAGAAAAGTCACAAATAGAGACTCTCAGTTCCAGTTAAGTTTGTACAGTGAAAGACAAAACATAGAGCTATAAAATATTTACAATAATATAAAATTCAGGCAGCAACAAAATGAGGGAGCATCTACGTTCACCGGTGAATACACTCTTGTCTTTTCCAGCAGCCATTATACAGCGAATAAAGCACGGAAAGCAGCTGACCAAACCTGCTGGAGGGCATTATACAATACTGTCATTGACACGTTTGGCATCAACATGGTGGAATCTATCGCTGTAGCATTAGCTTCTGCTAACTACCTTCTTGGTATAGCGCTTAGCTTTAGCGGAACTGTTGATGACTAGCGCAACTAGCTTCTTAGTTAGCGATACCAAATAGTGCTTAAGCGAATAAGTAAAGATTTTATAATTTGATAGATGAATCTGAAAATGTTCACATCTGTTGACAAATCAAAGCTTTAAAAAAAAAAAACATGGAGCTTTGAATAAACTTTATTTTTATGCCATAAAATTCAGGTGATGTGAAATGACTTTTGAGAGAATATAAGATTTTTTAAATAAATATTTTTAACTGTAAATGAAAGAAATAAAACTAATAAAATTAATATCAGTGTATCTATGAAAATCCCATCAAAGTCCAGAATGTTCACACAGGATGTTCAGAGAATTCATTCATTCATGTGAGATACAAGTCATGTTTAGCCATAATAGGATCCGTGTGGGAAACATGAGAATATGCATGTTTCTGGGCTGACAGATGATGAGAGTTTAAAGGTCATGAAGGCCTTCCTGTTGTGTTTCTGTAGAGAGCAAACTGGGTCAAACATCCAGCAGAGAACAAGCAGGGAACCTGTCTGCTGCAACAGAGACAGCCGGTGTGTGTGTGTGTGGGTAGGTGTGTGTGTAGTTGTGTGTGTGTGTGTGTGTCCTCACCTTCTTGGTGTAAAACATCTCATATAAACTCAGTGAGCTCCTGACTGATGCTAACAGCTCACTTAGCTTCTCCTAAATTATTTTTCCAGATATATTGTAGCTACTTTACTTGGATGTTTCGTAAACTCTCCGCTGGATAAAGTTTGACATTTGTGTTGAAATTTCGGTTTTGTAAATTTTGGCAGAGCTAAATTTTTTACTTTGCTAACTTTGACATTAAGTTTTCCCTAAATTTATTTTCCAAATAAATTCTAAAGGACTAGCTTACACCGATAAATACAGTATTGGTGTAACATTTTAACATTAGTGGAACTAATACTTATGATTAGTGCTTTAGGGTTAGCACTACCAACTATTGCAAACCATGATCTAAAATCTGGTTAAATCTGATTTGTTTGATGATCTTAAACATTTAAGCAGAACAGAAACAAACCTCTCAGGGAGCAAACCGTTGATCGCACAACTAAATATGAAACGGTTTGTTGTGGTGACATGTAACCTCAGATAGAGGAAGGTGCTTCTTCTGATTTGTATTTGCAGTACGACAGGTCTGCACTCCCTTTACCAGATGCCTGCTAAATGAGAGCCTGAGTACCATACAGCACAGCCTTAGGACACACACACACACACACACCCACACACCCACACACACACACACAAAGATTGGTGGTGATGCATGAAAAGCGAGGGCATGTTTGTCCTTCACTACGCGTGATGCCAGCGCTTAATATGATGCTAAACCAAAACACATAGCTGTTCAGCCTTGACTTCAGGAGACCTGACTGTCATCTTCCTGTTTAATTAGCTTCTGACTGGCAGCATCAGACGGCAACAGAGTTTAGCAACAGAAGCTAAAATAATCAGAGAACAATGAGCAGAAGTCTTTCCAAACAGGAACAAAGATGGCGGACAACTGCGGACTCCCCCTGCTTCTCCCCTGTTGCAGGGCACATCACGGCCTGGGACTGTCGCATATGTGACAGTGGACACACACTGTCACATACATACATCACACAGGGTGATGTATGTAGTGTGTATGTAGGTGTTGTGTGAGAGGTTGTGTTTCAGGGACGTCTTAAAGCAGGGCAGGCAGTCAGAAACGCCCCGCAGACTTTCTACTGGGCCTGCAGAGAGGTCAGAGTCAGACGCACTGAGTGAATGGGAAACCAAACAAACACACCGCACCACGTGACCAGGCAACACTCACAGATATTTATTCATTTGGTCTAAAGCCTGGATCACACATTTAATTGACTTTTGACCCTTCTCAATGACGTCTGATTACTCTAAAGGTGTTTTCCCAGCTCAAAGACTCGCTTCGATTGCAAAATTTGTTACATTTTCTGAGTCAAACCAGCCAAACACTTTGAGCAACCTATTCCTCTCCTCGCCTGTGGGGGCGCTGCCCCAAGAACCACTGAAGGAAACAACACAAAAACCTCTGAAGCAAAACTTTCTTCTTCACAAAATGTTAACAAAATGGAGGCGTCAAATTTTAGCAGTTGTAGGATTTTCTTTTGTCTTTGTCTAAAGACCACAAGTCATTTCTCCCTCTAGCATAGGCTAACGAATTTGGTTTGGTTTACCCAGAATGCCCTACGCTGTAGTCCACTTCCTGCCTTTGAAGCGGTCTCCAGTCCGCTTGGCGTTCACATTTGCATTCAAACCAAACCAACGTTCATTTCAACCAAAAGAAGGCTTGTAGGCTGGTTTTTCTTGATTAGCATTCACATTTTCCCAAACGGACCAGGCTTTCAATTTAAATGGACTGGAGTCAGATTAAAGCAGGCCAAACCACACCACCCAATACCATTGGACTACGGCTCAGAGCATTCTGGGTAAATACAACCAAGACAAACGAGCACGCCGAGCGTTAGCAGGCTTGTGGTTTTTATCCAAAGACAAAAGCGAAATCCTACAACCGCTGAAATCTGACGCGACTCAATTTTTTGTTAAACAAAGAAGTTGCACTCAGTGTCTTCTTCAAAGACTTTTGTGTCATTTCCTTCAATGGTTTCTATTCTTGGTGTAGCGCCCTCACAGGTGAGGAGGGGAACAGGTTGCTCAAATTTGGTTGTTTTGATTCAGAAAATGTAACAAATGTTACAATTTTGGTTCCGATTGAACCGAATCTACCGGACTGCGACACACTAAGGCGAGACTCTAACAATAATGTTGTTTTGAGACGATCTTCAAGTAAAATAAAGGTAATGGTAAAATAATGAAGGAACACATTGTCAAAGATCAAACAACTTTAAATTCTAATGAACATTTAGCACTGGAGCTGGAAGACATTTTAAATATCTAAGATAAATAAACAGCTGCAAACAAATGAAGAGCCAGTTGAGAACAAAGCACCAGACTGAAGACTTTTATCGTCTAATTTTTGGCAGAAAGAGAAAAATGATAAATTATGCAAATGGAAATGATTGAGTTTGTTTTAATTTCATTTATTTTTTAACCGACTGCGACAGGCCTACGTACAATTTTAAAATCTTGCCGTGTGAACCAGGAGTACCAGGAGAAAACCACACATCCTCAGGGAGACGCGTCCTTCTGGGATTCAAACCCACAACCTTCAGCAGCGAGTGCTCCCCTTACAGCTCTCCATCACCAGAACCACCAGGACATAAAAACCTTTTCTGTTCTTTTGGTAAAAAGGATCTCCTCTCTTCCCTCTCTGATTGTTTTCACCTCCACAAATTACCGTGTGTCAGCCTTCATTTCCCATCTCGTTCTGGCGCTGACCTGCTATTCCTGTCCATTTCCAAACCAGCCTGTTGCTAGGATACGCTCTGAGCCCCTTCTCCCTCCTCCATCATTACCGCCGGCCTTCGTCCTCATCCAAACCGAAACGCGTCAGACTGACACATGAACACATCTGGAAATCAAACTTTATCCTCTCAACACGTTTTTCTACAGAGTTATAAGTGAAATAATCCGCCAGAGGAACCGATACGTCTTCAGCATATCTGTTTTCTGTACTTATTAAAGGGGAAGTCTCCTGTAAAATCAACTTTTTTAGCTTTACATCTTGTTAGAAAACATAACTGGAGTTTCGCTTTGATTCTTTCATGCAATCAAAAGCTTTAATCCCCATGGCAACCATTCAACTGTCCAAAACAGCTGGGTGGCCCAAGCCCCGCCTTCAAGGAGAAAGTTCCTCCCCCACTTGGCTCCTTCAGACTAGCCAGCAGCAATTAGCAACCACCTGGTGGAACTGCTGAACTCATTATAGGAGCTGCTTCTCAAAGCTACGCTGGTAAAATCGTTAAAGGGTCAACAGGGGAGCCATGTTGGGATGACACTTCCTGAAAGTTCAGAAACGTTTTTAAAGAGACAGCTGTCAATTTCAAGGGGATAAATTACAAAAGTAATACTTCTTTAAGTCATATTTCATATATACAGTATGTTTACAACAACTGCAGGAAACACAGTTACTTTATTGTGCTGTAAAATGGCCATCATTTCAGCACATAACACTGCTCCTCTAAATCTGTCTCCATGTTGTGACGGTTTCTTATGGGACAAATAATCTGTGAAAAGATCGATGTCCTCCACCTCCTCCCTGACCTGCCATCTTTGTTCTTACAAAAACGTTTCCTACAACAAAAACAGCGTAAAAGACATTTGACTTTGCATCATAGATTTATCTGACGTCTTGAAATTGGGCCTCTGTCTCTTTAAGAATCCCCAACCCTTTCTGACATCACGACAATGTTTCTCCATGATGCCATTTAAAACCGCTCTTGGGAGTTGAATGGACCAGGCATTGGCTAACTGCTGCTGCTAGTCTGGAGGAGCTGAATGGGGGAGGAGCTTTGTGGAAATAGGCGGAGCTTTGTCTCAGCAGGCGTTTTATCCAGCTGAATGGTTGCCATGGAGATTAGAAGATTCTTCAAACATGCATGAGAGGTTCAAAGCAACTCCAGGTTTTGTTTTAATGACAAAAAATATTTTAATACAATAAAAAAAAGCTTTAAAAATGTCAGTTTTATATAATACTGCCCCTTTAAATTAAAAAATAGTGCAGCACATTTATCCCTCCCTGAGTCCGGTTTGTTTGTTCTGCGGGTCTGGACCCCTAAAGGGTTAACGGTGACCTGTGATGCCCCCGTCTCCATGGTGATTCGCCACGCTGCCTTTCGGGTGCGGCGGCGAAACGAGGAGGAGGAAGAGGAGTGGGCCGGAGAAATGAAGGTAATTGAAGCCTTGACGTCTAATTAAGACTCGCGTTAATTTTCTTTTTACCTTCGTCACCATGGCAACAGCAGGAAACGGAGGGGGAGGAGAGAGAGCGCATTCAGGAAAAAAAAAGAAAAAAAAAACATTTTAGCTTCCAGTCAAGGTTAGAGACTAAAAACCAGTTAATGGAGCAGCTTTTTACCGCCAGCCTCCCTGTTGAAATCTCACTTTTTAAGCCGTAAACTTTAATAGAAGAGAAGTTGTTAAAAGTAATTAATAGGTTTCTTTTGTTTTTTAACCCAAACTTAGAAAATACAAAAAAAAAAACCTACTGTACTGCAAAAAACACAAAATCCAAAATGTTCACTGCAAAAACACTTAATCTTACGAAGTATTTTGGTTTAGTTTTCAGTAAAAATATCTTGGAAAACATTAAGTAACTTTTTAGTAAGACAGAGAAGCGTTTTTTAAGTCAATAATTATTAAATATTGATTAAAAAAAATGTTTCACATGCAGATTATTAGGAAAAATGTATTTTTATGAGTGAAATAATCTGCCAGTGAAACTGGAAAACACAACTTTTATTTATTTTATTTAATCAGTTAGGAATAAAATGACTAAAGGAAAATAAATACTACAGAAACTGAAACAATATGTCAGCTATTTTAGTCAAACTTGTAAAAATAAACTGCAACAAACCATTTTTGAAATGGTTCAGAAAATGAAATTGGAAATTAATAATAATAATAAATAGAAAAGCATAATGTCACTCAGAGAAGAAAACATAGAATTAGACTCAATAGATCTGAATAAACCTGGCCATCTAGGTCAGGCACATCGGCATTGATACTTGATCTAGAATTTGTTGTAAATATTGGGATCGGTACAGATATTGATCTACTGATGATGTTAAAGCTGCAGCAACTTTTATAAAAATTACTTTATTTACATATTTCTTGAAACTGTCACCAGTTTGGTATGAGATAGATAATCTGTGGGGGAAAAAAAGAAATCTGGCTCCTTTGCCTTCTCCCAGTACTAAATGGAAACAACCAATAAGAGCTCGGAGGCGGGACTTGGCACTGTAAATCAAGAACGTGCGTGTGCCACGAGCATATCCAAAATGCTAAAGCTAGTTAGCGTAGTGACAACGGCAGATAAGTGGTTTTTCTGTAACTTTAAGATGTTTCTCTGGAATTAGCACATTTATCAGCGCGTTCATGAGAGTGATTGACAGCGCTAAGACCTAGATCTGATTGGTTGTTTGTGGTCAGGAGCAGTTTATTTCTTGACTGGCAGCTCAGGGAGGAGGTGGAGCAGATCGATCTTTTCACAGATTATCTGTCTCATTACAAACTGTCTCAACAGTTTTAACAAAAATGTAAATAACATTTTTTTGTGAAAGTTATAAACTGCAGCCAGACGACTCCAGACTCCTCTACTAAAACACATTTTTAGAATTGCCCAGATAACAGATCAAAATTAACATATTTTCTGTTGAGCTCAAAGATATTATTCAATAATTTAGCAACAAAAATGAGTGTTGAATTAAAAATGTATCTTGTTTGGTCGATAGATAGCTTGATCAAAATGCAATTAATTAATTATAGGCTGAAATAAATACAACCTGCCACTAGTTAGAATGACTTGATGTCTGTAAGGTGACTTTTAAAAACAAAAGAGTTAGCACAGCTGTTGTCTCTTGACCTTATCTCACTATTTATCTCTTATTAGGTGTAAATTTTCCTCTGCTTTTGCTTTTATTCGTGATTCAGTTCGGAGCCTGAATCGTTTTCATCGTTTTCGTTTCATGTCTCTGGATGCATTTTCGTCGTCTCAGCTGAGTAATAAATGGAGCATCGTGTCTCACACCCAGCCGTGTAGACAGACACACACTTCGCTGGAGTGTAAACACACACACTGCCTGATAGACAGTTGCTGCAGGAAGGTCACATCCCTCTCAGCATGACACATAAAGAAGCAAAACAGAATAAACACAGCGATGATTTGAAACATAAATACAGCCGGAAGAAGCAAAAAGAAACACGGTTAAAATCCTCCAAACTATTGTTTTCTTTAACCTTCCTCTCCTGTTAGCCATTAAAATTAAACAGCTTAATTCAAACTGATTTGTTTAAACTTGACTGTTGTTTTTGATTCTCACTGGCTGTCATGTCTCACTGCTACCACAAGGGGGCGGCATCATTTCAAGCTAACGTCAACATGTCAAAGTGAGCATTTATATGGTCAATGGAAACACAGATGCTAGCTACCAGCTAGCAGGTACTAGCTAGCCTCAAAATGAAAAATTGCACATTTACATGCTGGTAGCTGCGTTCAATGTAAACTAGCTAGCTTCAACGTGTCAAATTGTGCTGTTATATGTAGAAACGTAGCTGCTAGCTACCAGCTACACTTACAAAAACTCATACAAGTAACAAAAAACAACAAAATTAGGCAAAATAACATTTTACAAATCAGTTTCTTTCAATAAGAAAGTTCAGAAACTTTAATGGAAGCTGTCTGTCTGGTGAATGTTTGGTTAAAACATGTTTGGTTTTTCATTCAGTGGGTAGAAAATCCAGAACTTTTAGCAATACTTCATAATAACATTACTCAGGTAAAAGTAGTAAAAATACTCCTGAAAGTACATTTAAAATAAGTTCTTCAAGCAAAAGTACTTGAGTAAATGTAACTAGTTACTATCAAACTGTAAATCAAACACAGACAGGTCCAATTGAACCCTAATGACACAGGTGTTTGCTGCTACCATGGCAACCAGTTCGTTCACCCACATCATCTGAAAACACACTCACACACACACACACACACCTGAAATGGGACAAACACAAAGAGACATTAACTAACCGCCGCCTTGATGGGGACGTACAGCACCGGTCCGTCCGGCCCGGTTCGGCCCACCTGGAAGCCCTTGGACCTGACCCAGAATTTGAACTTGGCGTTGATGTGATGATGGCCGCCGTCCTCCTCGCCCTCCCGCAGCAGCGTCTGCAGGATCTTGTCGTACTTGCGCCGGGTCACGGTCTTGGTCTTCCCGGAGTCTCCGTACGTCTTCAGGCACCAGTCCCGGAATTCCCCGACCATCTCCGGCGCCTCGCCCGGAACCGGGTCGCGCCCGGCGGGACTCCGGCGGCTCTGCTGGGTCTGGGTCGGCTGCCTGCTGGTGCCGGTGCCGCTGCTGCTGGTGGAGATGGGATCCACGTCTCCAGCAGCACCGGCGGATTTTCTGGTTGTCATAGTGAAATGACCAGATGACCCACTTCTGGGAATTTATCCACAAAACTGCAAGTCCGTCCAAAACCGGGAAATATGGATATAAAAAACAATAGTCTTAAAAACAGATCCAACCCGTGAATTCGTCCAGTCAGTTTGGACCCTCCTCTTCCTCCTCTTCTCTGGTATTTACGCACCAGCTGCGGTGAAACTCCCCGGCTCGGTTCGGGAGGCTGGTACCGGGACACACCTGTTCGCTCGGCCCGGTCCCGTGGGGGATGTCAGCCAGCGCCTCCCACTCCTCCTCCTGCTAGTGGAGCCGAACGGGCCGCAGGTTCGGTCGGGTTCGGCCGTGCTCCTGCAGCTGATGGCGGACACCTGTTCGCGTCCCGCTGCGCCTCATTGTTCCCTCCGCCGGGCTGGAGGTGGGAACAGGAAGCGGGTCCTGATCAAGGTACCGTCCACATCCAACTGGGTCCGACCCGGACCGTCCGGCGGGACCAGCGGCAGCCGGAGCCGAGGAGCAGGAAGTGGATGAAATAATCGAGACAGAAACAAACAGATGTTATAACTTAACATGCAACAGGTTTTTATGTTTTACTGTGTAAAAAAACAAAAACAGAAGAAATAAAAAACTTAAATTCACCATTTTTAGACCAATTACTTCGGGACAAACGTGTTAATCTTCCTGTTTTGTTTTTTATGTCAAAAATATGTCCCACACGATTAACCGGCTATTTCGATAATGTCAACCAATAATTATTAGCCAATTAATCTTTAATGCTGCATGAAAGAATTAGGAGTATTTTTAGTTTTACTTCAGCCATTTTATTATGAAGTATTTCTATTCTTACTTGAGTGAAATTTATTAATTTTCTGTCCACTGAATGAAAAACACATTTTAACCAAAAATTCACCAGACACAGACACACACCTGCAGTTTTTATTAAAGTTTCATCAGTTTATTATTGAAACACTGATTGGAAAAAAGTCTTTTTATTTTTATTACTAATATGAATAAATTTGGTTGTTAAAATACCCAAATTTCCACTTATTTTACCATCTGATTATGTCCTTTTTAAATATTAAGTGATAATTTGATCAGAACCTGAGTAGTTTCTTGTACAAAGTCTATTTTTTACTTTTACTAAAGTAAAAATATCTTTTAGTAGCGCTACTTTTACTTGAGTACAATGTTTGGATCCCCTGCTGTCCTCTGGCTGCTGCTAACTGTGCTAACGGTCGCTATGCTATGCTAACTAGCCTTAGCATTCACAACATGCTATGCTAGCTGCATCATAACAGAGAGATAACTGGATCTGACTGGTTGTTTCTCGTTAGCACTGGGAGACAGTATGAAGGTTTAAAATAGGACTGAACAGTTGATCAGATAATCTTCAACTAATTTAGTAGACAATTAATCGCTAACTGGAGCAAACAGGCTAAAATAAATAAATAATCTGATGAAAGAGCAACACAGTCAGAGTGGTAATTGAGCCAAAACAGTTTAAAAACATAAACATTTTGTATTTGATATTTAAAAAACAGTGAAGGTGTGAATACTTTTAAGGGATTTTAAAGAGAAATGATGAAGAGAACAAATACGGATTAGGATGATTGTTACGTTTTTAAATGTGTTTTGCATAAATAGTAAAACTATCACAGTCAAGTAAAAATGCATTTTCTGCCAAAATAAAACCCTTTTCTGTTTTATCTTCATTGTAAAAACCAGGATAAACATGTGCTGGGAAACACATTCGACCACAAAAAGTGATCCGTTAAGTTTGTGTCTAAACGCCTCAAAGGAGAAACAGAAAGGCGGCAGGAAAAGAGCAACTCGATCAGCAGCAGGATTAAAATAAACTCAACTTTAGGAAGTGAAAGTAAGTTTCAAAACAGTCCAACCTTCTCCTTCACTGCGACCTTCTGCTTTCGGTTGTCTGAGGCACAAACAGCCTTACAGATAAAAAAATATAATTAAACTCTGATAATTTCAAGAAAAAAACTTGGAGATTTATGAGTTTCAAAAGTTGAAAGAAATTTTATAGAAAAAAATTGGAAATATCTGAGTTTGATAAGTTTAACATTTTCTAGAAAAAATGTCACATTTTTGAGATTGAGCTCAGAAATTTCCAAAAAAAAAAAAAAAAAAATGCAAATATTTGCCAGAAAAAAACTAAATTACACTCAGAAATTAAAAAAAAAAAAAAAAACTGGAAATGTGAGAGTTTAAAAAGTGAAATATTTGCTTGAAAAAAACAACTCAGAAATGTTGAGATTTATGTGGGAAATTTACTAGAAAAACAAAGCAAATTTAGGAGTTTGAAAAGTTGAAAATTTACTAGAAAACTGAAATTTTCTAATTAAATTCAGAAATTATCTAGAAAAAACTTGGAAATTTCAGAGTTATGTGAAGAAAAAGACTTTGTTGTATTTTACATTTTACATTGTTAAAATATTACATATTCTCGATCTGCATCAACGGGACAAATCTGGATCATTTTTGACCACTTAAAACCAGTCGAATGGCCACTAATGGCCCCTGGGCCGCACTTTGGACAACCATGACTCAAACAAGCTTTTTCGTGTGCGACTTTAATTTAATTTCTTACTTAATAGAAACACAGTAATTGGGAAATTGTGTTTATTTTGTTCAATATTAGCAAATTACAGGCAAAGATTTCCGCACATTAGCAACATAAACGCAGAGCAACCACCTGCTCTTCGTTGCCTCATGCATGTGGCGCTTGATGCACATCTGTGTCCCTCAGGGGAAACGATGGAGAACACAAAAAAGCACCGATGAGACACACCTGGTCTCACACACACACACACAGGACCCGGATGGCTCTGCTGGTTGCCATGGCGCCAGTCAGCTGGAGGGAGTGTGTGTGGGAGTCGGTGAAGAGGTCTGTTGGTGACTCCTGGCTGGGACCCGAACGGAGCTGCCGAACACACAGACATGCAGGCGTGCAACTAAACAAAACAAAACAGGCAGTGGGACGAAAATAAAAACCGCTGCAAACATAACAACACCAACTGTGACCGGTTTGATCATTCACCAGTAAAGGGGTGGATGTGTGTAAAAACACCTAAAATAAATTCATCTTTATTTGCAGTAGCTGAATCCAACACTGAAAGTCCCAACGATGCTTCAGACCATTTATAGAAACTCCCAGTTAACCATATTTTCTGTTTTCCTGGGGTAAAAATACAACGTAACACACAAACTCTGCAAGCCTGGATGAAGATACATTTTTAAAACATTTCTGAAACTAAATATTTAGCTACAAACTAGATATTTAGTTTGCAAGCTATTTGTAGATGTTAGAGCTGTATTTGTAGATCTAAACATTTAGTTTAGATCTTAGTACTTTGGTCTAAACTAAATACTTAGCTAGTAGGCTAAATATTAAGCTTGCTATTTAAGCTAAATGTTTAGTTTGGGGCTAACTATAAATGTAGCTCAAAATTTTGTTTCGTAAACTAAACATGTAGAATGCTAATTAAATATTTTGTTTAAAGTTAAATGTTTAGTTGGACAGTAAATTTAGTAAAAAATAAAAATAAAAAATTAGCTTGTTAGCTCAATATTTAGTTTGGAGCTAAGTATTTAGCTTAATAATTAAATATTTACTTTACAGTTAATTATTTAGTTTGAGACTAAGTATTGAGCTGATTAACTAAATATTTATACTGTGGCATTTATAAATGGTGAAAATATTATTTTGAAAGTTTCATCGCCTTTTTTTTTTTTCTTTAAATAATCTTAATTGTTTTGTTGCTGATAATTTTTTAACAGTGTATCTTGAAATAACCAACATGCAACAATCTCCATTAACTGAGTTAAATCAAATGTTTCTCCTGCAGTTTCCGCTCAGATCTCAGAACCTTTGGTCAGTGGCGCCCTCTGGTGGCCACAGACAGGCGCTGCGTGGTTTGTTCTGGTTCTGGTCGGATCTGCAGAATTAGCCTGAAGTTCTTCGCAGTTTCATTGTGATGTAAAAAGTTTTGGTTCAACGGGAAGCAGGTTGGAATGATGATGAAAAGTCTTTATTTCCTCCATGTTGGAAATTCAAAACAATCTTCAGCTCTTGGTTTGACTTCAATTTCAAATTCAGACAGAAGAAATAAAAACTTTCTTCCTTCATCTTTTCATTTTTCTTTCCTTCATTTCTCTTGTTTTCCTTTTGGTGGTGGCAGCTTGTGGTGTTACTCTAATATTTGGTAGAAAGTTGTGTTTATTTTTATTTTTATGCATTTTTTCCTTCTTCCTTCCATCTTTAATATATGTACGTTTATTCACATTTATACATCAATCAGCAAAACAAACTAAATAATAAACTTTGGTTGGAATCGGGTGTTTTTTACTCAAAATACTCCAGATTAAGGAAAATGGAGGCTAAACAAACGGACCGTTTCCTCAAGGCGCATGTGTGCGGCAAAGATAGCGGGTTTTATGGCTGAACGGCGCAAATACATCGGGAGGAAACATGTCTAACCCTAACCCTAACCCAGCAGGAGGAAGTCTGAGGTCGGACTTTGTCCCGCTGGTCTAATCAGCTGCATCGGGACAGGAAAGCAACGAGAAAAAAAACGCACAAAGAGGAACTAAAGACAAAACCAAGGAACTTCCCTATAAGCTGCTGGCGTTTCCTTGACAAATGGAGCCATTGTTTTCATTTTAAGCTGATTGGCCCGCAGTTTATGCTACAGTTAGCTTCAGGTGGAGAGTTTGATGTGTTTGAGTCACAATTTAAAGACAAACTGATCCGGAATCTTTAGTTTTCACTGCGGTCACTTTACAAATGTTTATGTTCCGCCACTGTCGGTGTTTGAACTGAATTGTAAACTCAATTAAAATCTCTCAAGTTATTAAAATAAGAACTTAATTCAACTATCCTGCTGCCTTCATGAGATCCGAAATCGTGTTTCCATCACAGCCAAAAACAAAACCTGGTAACTACAACCAGTTTCTGGTAGTAGCTAGGTAGCTACCAAGCCACCTCCATCTGCTAGTCAGCAGCTGCTAGAAGAAGCTGCTTAGCTAGCTAGAAGCTGCTTAGCTAGCTAGAAGCTGCTTAGCTAGCTAGAAGCTGCTTAGCTAGCTAGAAGCTGCTTAGCTAGCTAGAAGCTGCTTAGCTAGCTAGAAGCTGCTAGCGTTTAGTTTAAATACATTTGCTCAATAGAAACACGAGTTATAACAAAAAAACAAACAAACTTGATTTTCGATGAGTTGGGCTTTTTGTATCGAAATTGCTTTATTTCAAACATGCAATGGAAACGTGTCAGGCGACCAAAAACCCGGAAGTTGCCATATGCGTAAACCACGACAACAGGAAGTAGTTGGAGGATGCGGCAGATATTTATTTATTATTTATTATTCACGTGTAATTTTAATTGCGTTTCTTATTTAATAAGTAAAATTGTTTTTTTTACATTAGTGGAATGTAGACAAATTTGTAATGGAAACTTTAGACTAGCCTCAAGTCCAATATTTAATTTGACTTAATTTACCGTTTCATAACTCGGATCAATCTGAATGAATGTGTGATTGAATTTATTATTTTTGTAAAGAGCTTTGAGATGACATTTGTTGCGAATTGCCGCTATTTAAATAAGTAAAATTTAATAATTTTTAAAGTATAATTTTGTTCATTAATCCAGAAGGTTTAGAGCAATAATCTTCAATCTGACAAAACAGTTTAATTTTTAATAGTATTTATTATCAGACTAAGTACAAATGTTTGGCACACACACACACACACACCCACACACACACACACACAGGTTAATTCAAGCAAAGCACTCCATGCTGGCCTTTGCTCTCTCCATCTCATGCAGGAAGTTGTAAAACTGAGGAAGTGTCAGTTCTGGAGGAAACAATAAAAGGAGACAGATTTAGGTGAAAAATATAAATATTGGTCAGGAAAATGGTGAAAAAGTTGCTACTAATTTTCCAAAAGAAATCAAGTAAAAATTAGATTATGAAGCACTTTGGCGATTAAAGAGAAATGTTTCACTTTTTATCTCTTTAAAACTTGAAAATGTTATTTATTTTATTGTTGATGATCTCTCACTTAAAATCCAACTAAATTAGAATTTTATTTTTAAAGAAATCAGTCAAATCGATTTAAATGGACTCACCCATAAAAACGTTTTCAGTCGAGTTTCCCTTCCTCACCACCAGCTTCAACTGCAGGAGAGCAGAGGGACGGTTGGGGTAAAATAAAAACAAGATATGAAAAATCTCACAAATTTGGAGCGTTTTTTTAAAAGTTTTACCTGCAGAAAAATGTTTCCCACTTTCTGAATCTCACTGGTGCCGACAGTCACTGGGAACGAGAGAAAACGTCCCAGTTTGAGTTGGAAAAAAACAAACTGGGTTCAACAATTTACCAGAAACACGATTCAAGAAAGAAAGAAAGGGGAAGAAAGGAAAAAAATGAATTAAGAAACAAAAACATAATGAAGAAAAGAAAGAAAGACAAAGACAAAGGAAGAAAATACCGAATGAATGAATGAATGAATGAATGAATGAATGAATGAATGAATGAATTACAAATGCAGAAAACAAAGTTATTTTTCTTCCTTTATTTCTCTCCTCATGTCCCTGAAATCCTGGAAACCCCAGATTTTCCAGGTTGTGCAGAATCTGCAAACACTTTATTATTTCACCTTTTGTTTTTATCTGAAGGACATAAAATACTTGGACCATTTGGCGGCCATCATTCTTCTGACAGGAGCCAACGTCGATGTTCTGCAGCGACCGAATTTGTCCTGACGAATATTTTTCCCTGCGATCGTTTCGCTACGATTTGAGTCGTCTCACCTCCAAACTTCCACTCCATGTCGACCAGTTGGTTGACCATCAGCGTCTGTCCCACCGCCAGCCTGGACAGCGCAGCATAATGCTGCCCCCACTGCAGCACACAGAGAGACAAGATGGCCGCCTTCAGCACACCTCAACACTGTGATACAGTTAGCATCAGCTACATTAGCTGATCTAGCTAGGATTAGCTGCATTAGCATTAGTAAAATGTGGTTTTAAATAACCAGACTGTTTGATTTAACTGATAAATTGCTTTCAGATGCTCATATTCACACCTTCACACATGCTAGCGATGCTAAAACAAAGCTAGCTCATTAAATTGAGTGAAAAAAGAGAAAACCTTTCAAAAACATCATAAATTTTCTAGCTTTCTGGAAAGCTTTGACAACCTTCCCAGGTTGTTAAAGCTTTTTGGTACAGCAGCATAAAAAATAGTAGATTTCTGCCGAAAAAGTTCATACATTTTGTAGAAGTAATAAAGAAGTTTGAGCTTGAGAAGTCAAGAATTTGCTAGAAAAAAATGTAGAAATTTCTAAGTTTCCAAACTCCAAAATTTTGACAATTTCAGAATTGTCGAGACAAAAACGTGGAAACTTTAGTTTTAAAAGTAAAAAAAAACAGTGACTCTTGAAACTCAACATTTTTCCAAAAGTCAAACATTTCTGACTTTTGAAACTTTCCAGGATATTTTACTCAAAATTCCAGTGTTTTCAAAAAAATGTTTGACTTTTCAACTCTGAAAATGTCAACAACAAAAAAATGTTCTAGAAAATTCCTGAGAATAATCTCTAAATGTCTGAGTTTTTCAACCAAAATGTTTACTTTTCAAATTCATAAATTCCCTTGATTTTCTAGAAAATTCCTGAGATGAATCTAAAAATGTCTGAGCTGAGCAAATCTTTGAGGTTTCAAACAGAAATTTTCAAGTTGTTGGCAGAAAATATCTGAGATTAATATTAGAACTTCAGAGTTTCCTAGCGGACGTTTACTCTAGTTTTTTATATATATTTTTTATCTACAATGTGCCTAATTTGCCATTGTATTTTGCAGATTAACTAGTCATTAGTGGTTCTCTGCCATCAGAACCACAGTTCTGGACTGTGAAACACAAAGTCAGTGCAGAAACGGTTGGTTTTGGACTTGATGAACCCAGCTAGAATGAATTTGATCCATCAGATCCTTTGTGGTGAAGTCATCACATCTGATTTTCTTTAAATGAATTGGATATAAATATTACTAAATGATGATAAAATGCCTGCTAGTTCTCCCAAATGAAAGCTATCAGAATTTATTTATCTGATGAACTAATCAGAACTTCATCAGAGCCTCTAAACTTACAGGATCCATCAAATTCAAAGGTTTATATATTTTACCTGTGATGAAAAGTGAGCAGCTTTCTCCTCGTTTAGCCCTGAGGGATAAACAGAAAAACCCTTTTTAGTTCAGGGAGCATAATTTAACATTTAATTTACAAAGAAGTCAGTTGGAGTTTGAAACTAGAACCTAATGTGAGCAGGTCCTCCTTGACTTGCTCAGTCGTCAGGTTTTTCTTCAGAGCCCCTGAGGAGAAAACAGCAACGTCACATTAACAGCTTCAAGATAAAAGCATGAATAGAAACGTTAAACTAACTGAAGAAACCGTAACATTCAATAACCAAAACTTCAACTTTACTCATAAACCAGCCAAGTGAATTAGCGCCTTAGTATTCATATGGAAAAATTGATTTAGGGAAAAGCTAAGTGCACTAAATGTTTTCAAACTAGAAAAAGTCCTAATGACAAATTAGCTCCAACATTAGCGGCTTAGTAGAAGTGTCCACCACTGCTGAAAGCATGAAAAGAACCCAAAAAGCGACGGCTCTGTGGACTCTTGACCGCTTGCTTAGCTTGTTTGGAAGGGTTGCCGGTTAAAATCTCTTCTCTGGAAAAAAAAAAGAATCAAAATAGCTTCCTGTTAGTTTCTCCCACCTTGAGGAACCATCAGGATGCTCTTCATCAGGTTCCTCAGCGGACCGGCGCTCATCCCATGTTCCCCTGCAAATTCTGTCAGCTGCTGCACGAATCTGTCCGTCTGAACACACACACACACACACACACACACACGCACACACACGCCCACACGCACACACACACAAAGGGAAAAGCAGCGTTTTACTCCGGCTGATTTATCAAAGCTCAGAGTCTCATTTCTTTTCCACTCACCTCTTTCGGATCCAGGAGGAACTGGAACAGAATTTCAACCAGTCGACTAAACTGCTGCAGATATTTAATACACAAATTTAAAAAACACATTACTTTCTGTAATTTAAACGTTCATCGCCGTCTCTGTTTCTTGTTGCTGCTGCTGCATGTCGTCCTCAGGCCTAAACACTCTTATTTATATTTAATTACACTAATATTTCTGCTTTTATTCTACTAGTAGTTGAAGATAAATATTTGTATTAAATACAGTTGAAATCTGTCTCATCATCATATTTATATTAAATGTTTTTCATAGTTAAAATTGCAAAAACTATTTTGTCCATTTTTACTTTTACTTTATTAGTTATTATCATTACGGATTGTAAAAAATAAGCACTATTATTTCTATGGCTTTTTAAAACTTTTTCCCAAACTACATTCAAACACTCAAAAGGCTTGTTGTTATAAAACACCATAGCTATTGTTTCTAAGCTTACAGAAGTAAACAGTACAGTTTATCTAAAAAATATATCTGAAATCTCAGTCAAATAAAATCTGATTTCACTCAAAATAATAATAAAAAATGCTATAGACATAAATATTTATTGTCTGTTATTAATTAATATATATGTGATAAGTCCTTTACGTCGGCCTAATCCTTTTTTGACACTTTTCCATTTTTATTTGCGTTCTAAATAAATTACATTTTTAATTATTTTAATTCTTATTGAAATTTCTTGTGTCTGTAAAAATTGCACCCTAACTTTTTTAAATAACACAAACAGTTTCTGTTCAAGCTACATATTGACTGTAGAGATCTGTAGATTTAACTTATACACAAAAAGTGGGTTTAAACTTTGCTAATATACGATTCAACACATTTTCACAAAGGTTCGGCTTTATTTTGGTTGAGTTTTCCTTTGATAAGTAAAATAACATAAATCTGTTGGGGAGTAAATAGTTTTTAAGAGCACTGCACATCTGTGATGGTTCACTGAGGGGAAAAATGCTGTCACGTGATGGAAAGTTGTTAAAAAGGGCAAAGGTCAGCAGTTCATGACGCGCTGAAGCATTTCATCATATATGATCTGGTTGTTTGAATTAAATTTCATGAGAAACATGAGAATTGCTTAAGATTTTATTGATACGAAAATTGCGCTTTTATGCATTTAAACCTTTTTACTTACAGTTAGTTATCCAAATATTAAACATATAGAATTATAAAATTTCTCGGTAAACAGCGTTTGTCTTTTACCTGCTCGTTAAATTTGTTCAGGTTCTGGAAGTCGGTACCGACAGAGTCCGGTAACACGTCCTTAGCGAAGTGAAGCTGCATGTTTTTGTGCTTTATTCCCTGAATAAACTCGATTCGCTGTTTTGGCTGCTGCTGCGCAGCTGATTTCAGGAGAGAACTTCCGGGTTCACGGGTGGCACGCGCATGCGCAGAACGCGTTTGACCCTCTGAAAGGAAGAGCTGAAAAATCTGCAAAGCAACGTTTTACACGGATAAATCAGACTGAAAATAGTTTAAAATACAGAAAGTATTTGGTTTTTACTTAAATGTTTTGTTTTAAAGTAAATATATTTATGAAATAGAAATGAGTCTGTAATTAGAAGGAAACTAAGACATATTAAAATACACTTAAAGTAACAAAATTAACTTACAAGTAACTTTCCACCAATATATAAAAGCTTATTTTAAGTAAATAACTATTTGATATACTATAATGTTCATTTGTAAGATGAACATTATATATATATATATATAAATATCCTATAAGAATCTTATGATTGTGTTTTAGGGACACTATAGATAAAAAAGAAAAAAGAGGAAACTTCCTCCAAAAAAATCTGAAACTTTGACATCAATCTTAGACACTTTCAGGAAAAAATCTTGGAAGTTTTTGAGTTTTAAATGTTTTTTAAAAATTGCAAGAAAACATTCCAAAATTTTGAGATTCAGAAATTTTTACAATTTCTGAGATTCATGTCAGAAATTTTTTCTAGCAAATTTTCAACATTTCAAACTCTGAAATTGTAACGTTTTTTCGAGAGAATTTCTGAGATTAATGGCTACATTTTCGAAAATCTTAGCAACTGTTTAGATTCAGAAACTTAAAAAAAAATGTCGATACATTTTTTTAGATTAGTCACAAAATTTCTGAATATTTTCTCCCAAATTTTGATGTTTCAAACTCTTTTGTTTATTTCCAATGACCCTAATACAAAACTAGATTAAGTTTCCAACAAGAAAAGCATATTTTAAGTTTTTAAAGGCTCACTGGCAGATTATTTAACCTATAAACTGTTTTCCTGTAATAAACCAGGCAAAAATTCTCTGTAAGATTTTGTGTTTTTGCAGTTTACAGATGAATTTTTCTTCAGGTATTCAGTGTGTTTCTATCACTTTGTATTTTTGTTTTTATGATGTAAAGCACCTGAACTGCCATGTTGCTAAAATGTGCAATAAAAATAAACGTGTTTGATTGATTGTCTTTCACTTTTGGGTTGTTTACTTAAATAAAATCAAAGTTTTTGCTGACAAAATGTGAAAAAAGTCAATGGTTTGAATGTGTTTTTAAATCTGTTGCTTCCAGAGTGTGAATGATGGGTTTTTTGTTGGGGGGTTTTTTAACTACTGTGGTCATGTGGGAGGCGACATTTCCACCTTTAAAAGCCTGCGGCAGCCAAACAGCCGTGTGGGACTCCAGATCCACCTCGGCTCGGTTCGGCTCACCAGGTCAACATCTTCCTCCTGCACACGTTTCAGCTGCGGATGCGCGCAACAACCGCGTATGGTTATGTAAGTACAACCAGTGGATGTCGTGTTTGTAACACTTTAACTAATCTGTTGGAGCTGCAGCGTCAATTTTCTGCGTGTTGCGCGCAGGTTGGTTCCCCCTGTAATTCCTGCTCTGTGCACGTGTAAAGTTGGCAGGTCGCTCGACTTTGCCCCATGTGCGCAGATCAGACCCAGAACTGCTGCAGAGTCCGCTCAGGTAAGACCTTAAACATCATCTGGGGGAAACTCTGAAACACCTCTGGAAGGTTTTGCATTTCCATTTCTTATCCCCAGACGTTTATTCGCGTGTTTCGCAGCTGTTAGCGGGTTTAGTGTCAGGAAAACTCCGCTATTCTGCGTTCAGAGTGAGCTGTTGTACAACCGCATCATGCATGGCCGGCTCACCGAGGAATGAGCTGCAGATATTTGACTCCTTCTTCATTTTGAGCGCTGAAATCTGTTTTAATCACCAATCAGTGGCAGTTCTTTTGTAAAACAGCAGATTTTTTAAGTGTGTGGTTAAGTGTTGATTCTTCTTCCTTATTTCCTGGTTTTGGACATGCTCAGGTATTTGAACATGTACAGACGGTGGGGAGTTTTTACTGGCTGAACTTCCTCCTGTTGCTCCTGTTATTAACCGGTGTTATTAAACAGGTTTGGGGTTAGAGATGAAGAAAAACGCATTTTTTTATTTGGTTTTTTAAATTACAGCATGTTCCAGGGAGATGCAAACGGGAGGAGTCAGAAAGAAATACTGTGATTTCCATGCAAGTAGCCAATTTAACCAATAAAAAATTGGTTTAATTCAGGAGATGCAGGCATCATTGTTGGTAAAAATGATCTTAACAGACAGATGTCTACAGAACACAGCATTGCATTGGGTTCAAATTAACTGCAATGTTTGTTAAACTTTCTGTGAAAAACCAACCAAACCCTTTGAGCAACCAGTTTCCTCCTCACCTGTGGGGGCGCTGCACCAAGCATCACTGAGAACAGAATCCTCTGAAGAAGACACTGAGCGCTTCTTCACCAAGTGAGACTGAAATGGAGGCGTCAGATTTTAGCGGTTGGAAGATTTCTCTTTATCTTTGGCTAAAATTTCTCCATTTCTCCTGCCAGCGCTAGGCTAGCATGTTTGTTTTGGATGTATTTACCCAGAATGCCCTGCTCTGTACTCCACTTCCTGCTCTCCGGTCCACTTGGTGTTCACTTCAACCAAACCCAGACCGCGTTTGGAGGTGAACTAGAATGAGCTTTTTCTAAAAACGTAAATATCTTGGTTTTTCTTACCAACATACATGTACTAACATATACTGCCACCTGCAGGTGGGAGGTAGCACTTCAATGTTCTTAAATGCAGAAAGTTTGCAATAAACTCACATTTACACATTAAAAATGAGCAGATCCTTTGATTACAAAGCCCAGCAGCTTTTTTAATCCTGGTTACGTCTGGACTTTGACTGGGCCATTGAAACTTTTTGATTTGTTGTTGTGAATTTGTAAACATTGTCCTGTTGATATGACCCAGTTTGGACCAAACTCCACCCCAGAAGAAGAACACAGACGTCAGACAGCAGCACACTGTTTACAGAAGGAATAATGGAGTTATTATAATGATTAGTTATAAATATAATAGTTATAATTATTATTTATAGTTATTACAGTTACAAGTCAACACTTGCTTTTAAATTTCTGCTCACAGTCATAAACGTTTAGCTTTTCTAAAAGTGTTTTAGTTTGTTTTAGTTTCCTTGTACGAGTGAGATGTTGTCGCGAGATCGGGGTGTTCAAAAGGAGGTTCAGGGGCCCTTTGTGCTCCCTCGATTGAATTTTTGAGGCCCCCTCGACTACAATTTGAGAATAAATTAGGACCAAACAATGATTAATCTACTTCAGTTTAAAAATTACAGTGATCATCTGGTTTCCCTCTGTTGTCATGGTAACCATGACCACTAAATTACACCAGTACCAAAACTTTGCTGAATACAGCAAGTTTTTAAAAAAATAAATATTCTATGATAGCAAACCGGATGCTATTGTAATTCTGATTATTCGTTAAATTAAAATAGTTCATCCTCAGTTTATTGTTGAGTCACAATAACAAATTTCACTGGACAATAAATTGTCCCTGAAGTTATTGCGATAAACGATAATATTGTCGCTTTTAGACTATTTTTAGATAAAATAATGATAATAATGGCGTAATAAAGCATTCTCAAAGATCAATAAACTTTAAATTTTGTTGAAAATTAAAAGTTTCATTGATTGCATCAGGCTTTGTTAAGTAGATTAAAGAAAATCTCATTTTTGTTTTTAGTTTTTGAAAGAGATATTTCATGTTTGTTTTGAGGCAGAATGGATGTTTTCCATGCATTTGTATCCGTCGTGTCTGGAGCGAGACCTGCGGCGCTTGGCTGCGGGGCCGGTTCTGGACGGGAAGGGGCCATAAAGTAACGAGGGCCGAGGAATGCGGGCCCAGAGAAAGACCCGAGGGGCTCGGCTCCCCTTCACGCACACATGCACACCGTGCAGGGAGAGGCCGGTCCCCTCCAGCAAAGCGGACCCTAATCTCTCGCCACCGCGCGGCTTTGATGTGATCCCCCGCGCCGCCGCCTCCTTGTCCTCCCTGACCCTGTGCGGTTGGCCCCTCGCTGTCCTGCGCTCTTTCTCTGCTGCTTTATTTCAACCTCTTTCTTTGTCACTAAAGATGCAGAGAAGTTATGCGCTGAGGATACAACGTTTCAGCTTCTCCTCGCTGTGGAAATGTTTGTTCGGTTTCAGCTCTGTAGGAAAACAATGAAACTCCTGACTCAAAACTGAAAAAGAGTTTCATATCAGTCAATATTGATAGTTATTGATTAGTTTGTTGTTTTAAATATCTGAAATACAGATAAACTGGTGGAATGACCTTTGCTGTTTTCTCTTTATGTGTTTTTTAATTTTTAAGCAGTTATAAGGCAAAACCTTAAACTGCTGCTGCGCCAGTTACCTAGTAGGTTGTTGCTAGGTAACCGAAGACTGAGCGAGTTGACACTTCAGACAGCTGAACCTGAACGCAGCATAAGCATGCAAGGCCTAGTCCAAGGCCTCCCAAACTTTTCCATGACTTGGCCTCCCAAAGTTCTCCTTTGGAAACCCGCAGACATGCTAACAAATCAACTTTTACTATTTTCTTTTTATAATTATTTTTGGGAAAACAGAGATTTAGGGCCCCGTTCACCACAGTCTGTTACAAATACTATTATTTCATATCCAAATAGCTTTGACTAGGCCACTAATCATCATTGTCTTGTGTTTTATCATCTTTTTTATTCTGTTTTGCTGTTTAATGAACCTCTTGGCACCATGTTGAATTCCTAGCAGGAAGTTGTGATTGTTTTGAAGCGTTATGATTGGCTTACAGGTCTTAGCTTTGTGCTATACTGCCCTCTGTGGGTTTGGCATGTTTACTACAGTGGCAGATTTGTGCTGAAAACTTTCCTGTGCGTATGATTTTTTTTTTTTAAACAATATGGTGAAGATATTGTTCACCATATCAAGCAAGCAGCACTTGCTTTGAGACTTTATGATTGTAAATGTTGACCAACTGTCATTGGCTGAGCTGAGCATGAACTCCACTGTTTATCAAATTATTCTGGATTAAATTGTGAGATAATCTCACAGCAGAACCAGTTGTAGTTGTTTTCCCAGAGAAATATGCTCTAAATCGACTTTTTTTTGCCATTTGTGCTTCTTTTTTGTGTGAGAAATAATCCGACTTTGTTACTTTAAATGCGGTTTTGTTTCCTTCAGGATGTTTTTGAGTAAATCCTGAACCTTTTGGATTGTTTTTGCTGCGTCTTGATGAACCGGCCACAGGGCCCAGAGGATCATTTCCATCCTGCTGTCGGATACTCCGCAGCGCTCCGGATGTTCACAGTCTGTCTCTTTTCTGGTGTCATGATAAATATCTGAAACACCGAGTCGGAACAGAATGAGATCAAACAGCTAATTAATACTCGCCCAGGCACATTTTCTGGTCTTATCTGTGAGGAATCTGCGTTTTTCTCACAGTTTGTCCCATCGGGGTGTTAATGTGGGTCTTAGGAAGTTTCAGTACTGGGAGGTAATTGTTCTCCTGGTTTGTGGAAAGTGTCAAATTCTTGCTGATGTGACTGACAGGATGCATCATTTTTATCTGAATAACATCAAAATGGATAAAACTGGACCAAACTTGGTTTATAACTTTGTAATTTGACACGTCTAAGTCTAATTAAATAGTTTGTTACTATAACATTTATAAATGAATGAATAAAATGGTGAAAATATAATTTTGAAAAACGAACCTCAATTTTTTCCGTAACAGCTAAATAACCAAAATTAAGCTTTAATTTTTGTCCCAGGTTAATGTTGGGAAGTTTAGTGGAAGAAAGAAGTGTATACTAGTGACAGTGGTAACTGTAAAGTACAGCCTGTTTAGGAGTTTGGAGAAGCATCACAACCGTAGCTCAGCCATTTACCAGCAAATATGGCAAAACTTGATGTTTCTGTTTGTAAATAAGCTTTCTGAAGATGCTGGTTTCATTTTCCTGCAGGACTTGGCTCTGATTCATGCTGCAAATGTTAGCAAAAGATTAATGGTGAAGGAGCCTAGACTAAGTCTGGCTCAAGGCAACAACAGCCGTGGGAAAGAGGTGGGCTGCTCTTTCTACACACATAATAGGTTCTTATATTTAGATGTTTTTATAAATTAATTTCTTGCCTCTGGTTAAGCTGCCCATGTTAAAAGAAAGCTAAAAGCTACAAAACAAAACATAAAAAAAAAACTTATCAATATTCAGTAATTATTCACTTAAAACAAGGTGCTACATTTTACAGAAAAGTTACTTGTGAGTTTGTTTTGTCTTACTCCAGGTGTGGAAAGATATTTGCACTGGAAACCAGATAAAAATCCTGAGAACGATTTTGTGTTTTTGCAGTGAAGCAGTCGGCACATTCATGGTTGGGTGTTTATTTGGTCACAGGAAACAACTTCACTCTAAAACTGTGACATCATGCTGTGGGGGCATTACTTCATGCTGAACTCAAATCTATAATCCATAATACTGATAAAAATGTAAAAGAAAGACTGGTTTCACTGGCAGATTGTTTCACTTATGGGAAAAATATCTCCGTGAAATAATCTGCCAGTGGAACCAGTGCTTTATATATTAAAAATATATTTATAAGTTAGTTTTGTCTTAAGTGTACTAAGATATTTACACTAGAAATAATTGGTAAGATCTTGTGTTTTTACAGTACAGGTTTCGGTTTAGTTGAAGTGAACTCTGGTTTGAATCCCTATGTGAACGCCAAGCGGAGCAGAAACCACTCCAAAAGCAGGAAGTGGACTACAGTGCAAATAAACGCATTAGCCTAGCGCTAGCGGGAGAAATGGCCCATGACCTTTAGCTAACAACAAAAAACAAAATCCTACAACCGTTTAAATCTGACACGACTCAATTTTTGTTTGCATTTGGTGAAGACAAGAAGTCATTCTTGTCTTTCTTTGAGTGGTTCTTGGTGCAGCGCCCCCACAGGCGATGAGGAGAATAGGTTACGTAAAAAAAAAATGAAAATGTTGCAAATGTTGCCATTTTGGTTCCCAGTCAAATCGAGTCATTTGTGGAAAACACCCATCGCTTAATAGGTGAAAGATGATGCACTTGTTGACAAAAGTACAATAACTTCACAAAATATGTCACCATGTGCTAAAAGTATTCACTGCTGTTTGATGACTGCTTGACACAGCAGTCACAATTTATCAATAACAATTTAATTCAGATAAACATGCAATCAATATCTATAGATAATACGTCTGATAGAATATTCACTTTGTTAAATCCAATCCAGAACCGCACGGCATCCTGGGTGATGTAGGCAGAGGAAAGACTTTAGCCGCTCAGCTTCTCAGCTAGCTGAGCAAAGTGAGTGGAAACAACTAACTCGCTCTCTGGTTGCCTAGCAACAACCTGCTGAGTAACTGCCACAGCAGCAGTTTAAGGTTTTGCTTCAAACTGCTTAAAATAAAGACTTGCAGAGAAAACTATAAAACATAACCTTTTGTCCAAGATATTTAAAACAAAAAATAATAAATAATTACCAATATCGACTGATATGTAACAATTATACATTGATACATTTTAAGCGTCATGCTAGCTAACTGTAACATCACTTGTTTACTTTAAACTGTAAAAAAATTCTGAGTTTATTTGACTTTCTGCCTTGAAGAACAACGAGGTTTTTTTCCTGGTAAACTCTGGATGACTTTGGCATTTAAGCCTCTGAAATCCTCATCACACTCTCGCTAATCTCAGGCTGGTTTCTGTGACCCGGGGCAGGTCGGGGTGTCGGCTAAAACCCGGTCGCCTCCCTGCGGCAACACGTCGCAGATACCGAACCCGGTGCGCGACCCGGCTGGGTCTCTGTGGATTTGCTGCGCCACAGACGCCTGAGAGCCATCAGTCATGTCCACCAGCATGGAGGCTCAGAGGAATGCAGCTACATGAAGTAGCAGCGCTGTGTTTATTGTGCATGTAGGGACACATCGCGGTGCCGGCGCTGCAGCTCAGATCCAGACTGTATCTGTTTACCTGAAGGGCTGCATGGGCATGTCAGCTCCAGAGCTGAACTTTTCCTCTCACACTTCTTCTATTTACCTTTACACTCCTAGTCTTACATTTTTCCCATTTAGTTGCAGATAACCTGCGTTTAGCTGCACACTACAAGTGTTTTGTACCTGTGGCTCATCTAAAACCTGCAGGACAGCGGCCCTCCAGGACTGGAGTTGTGATCTAAACGTTATCAGTTAACCAACTGAATCTAATTCAATCTAATAAACCATTCATCAATAATTAGTGGCTAACAGTAGCAGTCAGTTCTACAACGGTCCTGAAGAGGCCTCTGACTGAAGAATGTTGGTGTATTGTTGTCCCATACAGCTTATTGACATGACCAGGAGGCAGAAGCTCCGCTAATCCTTCTCCTTTGCTTTTGCCACTCCTCTTGAAGTCTCTGTACGGTTAGAAAGTCAAGCAGAGGAACACAGGGGTCCAGAAACTGCCAGGCTAATTGGTCTCCTAAATGTCCCTGAAGTCTGAGTGTGTAACAGGATTTCTCCTCCTCTTCATCGTTTCTCCTCAGGTTTGAAAAGGAGTCAGGAAACCAACTGGACCCGTCAGCTACAACAGACATGCCTTCCAACAACTCTGGAGCGATCCTGTCAGAGAGCAGCAACGTGTCCGCAACCGTAAGACACACACACACACACACACACACACGCACGCACACACACACACACACACACACACTCACACACACCTACACACATACGCACACACACCCACCTACACACACACGCACACACACACAGACCAGTGCTATCGATTAAAACATTTAATCTCTAGGTATTAATCACGATCCCTAATCGTTATTAATCATGATTAATTTCTAATTAATTATGATAAATCTTAATTTTTTAAAAATCAAGCAAATTAATCACAATTAATCGTGATTAATTCTGACTTATTGTGATTAATTGTGATCATAATCATTATTTGTTTCATTTTAGTCTTTTTATTATTTTCTTGGCCCATGACTTTACACTCAACAATTTTGGCTCCTCTGACAAAAGTTTGGACACTCCTGCTGTAAAACAAGTTGAAAAAGTGTCCAAATGCAAAAACCACCTAATCTTGCAGGTCAGGTTTGCTTCATTTGGACCGCCCAAAACCCTTCACAGGGCCGCAAATGGCCCCCGCGCCGCAGTTTGGACGCCCGTCCCAGTCAGCTTTCGGCAGAGCTCAGCAGATAAGTGAGAGGAAGAGCTCAGCGTTGGCTCTGCACACCTCTGAGCGACCCAGCTGTGCTGTAAGGCAGCGACTGTCTGGCTGCCAAGGCAGATGCCTGGACGGGGTGCCAGCTCGTCACATGGCTCTAATTGAGAATGCATGCTGGTTGTGAGGGCGTCTTCCTGCGCTGCACACAAACAGCTGCATCCGCACAAGAAAACGCTGAATAGACGCAGCGATGGAGGAGCAGGAAGACGAATAAAAGGATTTAATGAATTGAAAATGAAAATATTTGAATACTTTACGTTGCAAAGACGTTTGCTATAATGTTTTATTATCTGTAGTGAACCTGTTTCAAACCTTTGCTCCTTCAGTCATAAAGGCTCAACGGGGCTCCCCTGGTCCGTTGCCACTTCTTCCTCTTTTTCACTCGTATCTAACTCTATCTGAAAGCTGGCTTCCTTCCCTCAACCATCTGTCGTTCTTTCTGTTCTTCGCTTTCTCTTCTACAGATTCTACTAAAAATGAGACTTGGCATGAAAAGCAAGATTTGTTTTTGTGCTATTTGGTAATAAATCTTGCGCCACTGGAAAGGTTTCTTTTCTCCTTTAAACAGAGGAGCATTTGTAAAGAAACGTGAGCAGCAGAGCTCAGTGTGCGGGTTGCACCCATGAAAAACTCGCCAAACCATCTCTGGAAGCGCAAATGGCTTGTTTTGCAATTCACTCCTTGGTTTATTCTGTTTCTTGGACTGTATGTTATGAAATAATGGAGCAATTTAACAATCAGTGTGAGAAAGAACCATGCAGACAGTCACCAGCACGGTCACACACTGATGTGGGGTGGAACCCCATTCATCAACCAGCATTTGTAGGAAATCAGCCAATGTTGCTGCCAGTGGTTAGCACTGCTAGCTTAATGTTCTAATCATAAACATTAGTCAGCTAATGCTAACGCGTTACAAAAACTCAGTATTTAGTACAAGCTAATTCTAAAGTGCTATATTTTACCATTTTAAGTTGACTAACTAAGAAGTTAGCTGCGCTAAAGCTCTAAACGTAATCATTAGCTTTGCTAATGCTAAATCACTACACCAACATAACATTTAGTAGAAGATCATGCAAAAGCAATAAATTTACCCATTTTAGTTGTGGCCATCGCTGGCCAAAAGCTAGCGATGTGGCCCTAAAGCGCTAATCATAATCATTAGCTCTGCTAACGCTAAAGTCCTATGTTTAACCATTTTGATTAGGGAACACTGCTAGCTAAAAGCTTAGCTGTGCTAGTCACAAAGCTCTAATCATATTAGTTCCTCTAACGCTGAAGTGCTACACCAACAAGGTATAGAAGCTAATGCTAACGGGCTATGTTCACCAATATGAGTGCTACGCCAACACAATATTTACTAGAAGCTAAAATATAAACTGAATTTTAGTATTAAACAAAATAACAACATAAATATAAAGCCTAACTATTTGAACAATCAACCAAAACTTTATTCTACTGAAAGTTTACAAAACACTCAAGAAAACCACTGCTCTAGAATTTATGGGCAGATATTGCTACATCTGGTGAGTTAGTTTTGAAATGCACAGAAAGGCAATTTCAGGTCTGAAATGTACAAAGAAAAGGAAAAGTGAATAAAAAACTGGGTATTTCAAAGTTTTCCTCCGTCTTTGATCTTCCAAAGGGCTTAAAACAGCCGTAGCTTCGTCACACTGAGTTTCACAAAACACCTCAAGCTGTGACTGAGAAACTTTCTGGGCCTTTCTGTCTGCAGCTCTGCAACGGCTGAGGTGTGCAAGCTGCCAGCTAGTTGGTTAATTTAATTCAGAAACACTCAGGGACCGGTTTGGTACGTCACACACACAAATTATTTAGCATTTTGACACATTGGACGGTAAAAAGGAAGAAATGCTTCACTTTCAGCCAACGGTAGCTTTTTCATATGGGAACATAAGGAAGCAGATGTTAAACTCCAGTGATGTGTTTGTCTAACAGTAATTACATGCGTGACCCTTTTAAGGAACCATTACGAGTCATGTTCCAGCGTTCTGGCTTCATTTTCCTGAAGCTTACGTTTCCTCATGACTTGACAGCTGGATTGGTGATTTATGACCGCCCAGAGGCGTCTCTAGGACCAGCTTCGCAGCTATACGACTGTTTCCTGAAAATGTAAATGTCTCCTTTCGTTCCATTGTTGTCAGGAGTCAGTTTGAGTTTACCGGTTTCGCCTTCAGCCTCATTCCAGTCTCTGGAAACCCACAGATAATCACAGCCGTTTTACTGAAAAAGTGCTGGACTCTTCAGGGATCAGGCTGGATTTATTTAAACCTTGTTGTGCTTCTCATTTTGTTTGAGATATGGAAGTAAAGCAAACACGCCATATGAACATATAATGTTGAAGTTTTGCATATAGACTTAGATCTAGGCCTGCAAATTCTATTTAGGACCAAAACTGCAACTTTTGTTTTATTTTCTGAGTCAAACTCTTTTGGCGACCTGTTCCCCTCCTCGCCTGTAGAGGCGCTGCACCAAAAACCACTGAAGGAAACAACATGAAAACCCCTGAAAAGGCATATTCTCCTTCGCAAAACCTAAACAAAATGGAGCAGAATCTGATTTTAGCAGTTGTAGGATTTATCTAAAGTCATTGGTAAAAAAAGACAAGTCATTTCTCTTGCTAATGCTAGAGTAGCATGTTTGCTTTGGTTGCATTTACCCAGAATGCCCTGCACTGTAGTCCGCTTGGAGCGGTCTCAGGACCTCTTCACGTTAAACATTTTAACCAAATCAGATCAAAAGACCAATTTGGTTTATAATATTAACATTTAATTTAGCGCTTTAGCATTAGCTTTGGCTAAATATCTTGTGTGTATAGTGTTTTAGTGTTAGCGGAACTGCTGTTTATAATTAGATCTGTTGGGCTAGCGCAGTTAGCGATTTAGTTAGCGGTGTCCCTTACTCCAAATGGTTAAACATAGCATGTTGGCATTAATGCCTTTTTTTCATAGTGCTTTAGTGTTAACATTTATAATTAGCTCTATTGGGTTAGTGCAGCTAACTTTTCAGTTAGCGGTGTTCCCTACTCAATATGATTAAACATAGCACTTTAGAATGAGTTTCTACTAAATGGCGTGTTGCTGTAGCGTTAGCATTAGCAGAACTAATGATTATGATTAGAGCTTCAAGGCTAGCACAGCTAACATTTTTTGGCTAGTGGTGCCCACGACTCAAAATGGTTCAGTTTATTATTAGCTTCAACTGATTATGGTGTTTGCCCGTTACAGTAGTTAATTTTAAATAAAGTGTATAATTTTGGCAGCTTTAGTTAGGAAAAGCTTTTCCACCCGCTGTCCTCTCCTAACTCCTTTGACCTGTGATCTGACTGGCCACCTGTGCAGAGATTTACCCTGCTAAATGTTCTGCGTCTTCGATTAGTATCATTTGAAGTTTATGGTTGGAGGTGAAGACAGACAGAAACGCCCCGGGGAAATCTCAGAACATACTGAGTCACAGCAAAGGTGAAAACCTGAAACTCTTTTCAGGTTTTTGTTTGCGACTTGCCCCCGTTTGACTGCAAACCTGCTCGTCTGTTAGCGGTGGGAATGCTTTTCTCACCTGGCGGGACCTTCCCCCAGGCGCCTGCTTTAATGATTGACGCCTTTCAGCCAAAGTTGAAGAACTTTAATGGCTTGGTGGGTGGTGGGAAGAAAAGGCGCACATTCTTAGGAACTGTTAGTAATAAGTGGAAAAGTAGAAAAGTTGAGTCTCTCCACCTCTGCTGCAGGAGTTTAATCAATCAATCAATCAAATTTTATTTGTATAGCACATTTCAGCAGCAAGGCATTTCACAGTGCTTCACATCATAACAAATGCAAAAACACAAAGTCATCAGATCTTTAAAGATCTTAATGGTTTTGTTGTCCAAGGCAATGAAGAAGTTCAAAATAAATTTCTTCTCTTTTTGCTTATTTTTGTCACCATTACATATTTCAGATCATCAAGAAACACCTGATAACTGGTTTGGTCACCAAAGAGATCACTTAAAACTAACTGATACAGAATCAGTCAATATCAGTAATTATTGATTAGATTTGTTTGTTTTAAACATATGAAATACAGCCAAACTGGTGGAGTGACCTTTCCTGTTTTATCCAGTTTTCTCTCCACATTGGTTTTTTAATTTTTATTTTTAAGCAGTTATGAAGCAAAACTTGAAACTGCTGCTGTAGAAGCTACCCAGTAGGTTGTTGCTAGGCAACCACAGAGCGAGAGAGTGAGTTGATTCCACAGAAATGTCAGAGCAGGTTATGTTTTGGCAGATATCTGAGACACTTACATTCTCGCCTAAAAATGTCGTACTGAATCACGTTGTGTCATTTAAAGTGTAATATTACAAAATAATTTGCCGCTCTTCACCGTTATTGTCGGATAGGTTTTGTCACCACGCTTTGACGGAATCGGCCTGCAAATTCAGACACGGCTGTGGTTTGTTCTTGTTGACTCTCGACCTCTGACCTCCTCTGAGTCAGCGAGGCTTCCAGAGAGTTAGGCGTTGTCCGGAACGTCCTGGATGAGTAATGGTGGTGGGCTAAAGGTTTCTCCAGGTGTGGACCGTTCCCTGACTGATAGACGCTCAGATTGAGGCACAATGTGTTCTCTTTGCTGCATGTTTGCTTCATGTTGCCAGACAGGTTTTAAGTGAACTCTTTGGTCTGGCACCAGTTGGGAATGGGTGTGGAAATTATTCATAACGATGTGATTAATCACAACTTATCTATTATTTCACAGCTTTTTCATAGGAAATCCAAGAGAAATATGCATTTTCTGCTGTGGATTCGGATCCGGCTTTTGCTCTTGGTTTTTCCGCGGCTACATGACACCTGAAGTAAACTTTGGGTGACCTGCTCTGGTAACTTCATGTCCTGCAAGTCTCTGCAGCATTTTGAGTTTCTCTGTACATTTTTACTGAGAATCCCCGTATAACTCAGGGGCCCAGGCTGCGGTCTGATGCTAAAGTGGCTGCAGGTATCTCTGCAGAGGTATTTATTGCCATTATTAGCAGGTTACGGTTGCTTTCTTACTATTATTACTATTATCATTAGTTTTTACTTATTTTATTTATTATAAAGAATTTATATGGTGTACATTGGTAATTATTATAATTCTATATGTCTGGTTGTTATAAACAATTGTTATTGTTATTATTATTATTAGATTTGTATTATTATTTATTGTGACAAGAACATCAAGCAGAATACAACCATGTTATCGGCTTCCTGCTCCAAGTCCTAAACAAAACAATACCGCTATGCTAAAGTTAATTCCTGCTACTTTACAATCGCAAGTTCACATAAATAAATTATGGGATGGAATTATGATGGCGATTATAACAAAAAATAACTCTGTCTATAAATAAACTGGATGTATTCAGAGGAAAACAACATCCTCCTCTTCTACAGCTCAACATTATAAAAGACGAGGCTCTAAGGAGCACAAACAATTTAACAACAATACCACAGAAGAAGAAGTAGAGAGGAGGGGCTCCCTGTCTCAGAGTCACACGATTTAAACAATGATGGTGTTTCTAAAATGTTTGCTGCAGTCGGGGATTGTAACAATCTGGAAAAAATGACATTTTGTGTAATTATAACAAAATAAAAATACAACTTGGTTTTAGCTTATACACTGTTAGCATAAGCTAACATCTTCAGCTGGAGCTAACACCATTAGCATTAGCAGGAGCTAACACCATTAGCAGGAGCTATACACTCTCCTTTCCAGTTAGCATATCCAAGCAGTAGCAGCACAAACAACAGACTTTTTGATCCGACTCTCCTCTTCCTCTCTTTGGTCCTCCTCATCCTCATTTGCCCTCATCATGGAACTGAAGAGGCATTACTTTATAATTTAATGTTCAAATTGAAAGTACTAAATGTTACTCAATTCGCAATAATGCATTGCAACATGGTGACAATATCTTAATTTACAGTGATAAAAACTAAATAACCCGCTGTTTCCCAAATAAAGTTTATTTTTATAGCTAATCATGGATCCCTGTAAATTTGCCAGATCAGACCGAGAAACCCCACAAACTTAGCTGCCAAAACCACTGATTCATTTAATTGGATTTGTAGTTTCTGCTTGCTACTTTAGTTAAATCCTGTGGAAGTTGTCCCTAACAGTTTCCCATTAGCATTTAAAAGCCACGATAAGTTAGTTTTTTCTATAGCATACCAGAAAAACTAATGCCTAGATTGGGGTTAAGGAAGTTCAGGTTTTACGGACTCAACAGAAATGCGTAACCCTCCTTTAAAAGAAGAGAGGCGATGATGAATAGAGGATTGGCGGTTTTGATGAGTACTTTTCACAACTATTTCCCAACGATCGTCTGTATAGTCAGGCAGGTTAAATAAACAGTTGGCTCTCTGAGGCAGCTGCTCTGTAACTTCAGCATTTACTGTTTGTGTTGAGTCAGGTAGAGTCAGAGCCTTTTAGCTGCTATCATTTTATCTAAATGTCTAAATGTCAGGAGCAACCAACCAAAACGCTGCAGCCCAACAGCCGAGCAGAACTACAAAACTGAAGCTGGTGTCTGTTTTGTGACAGTTTTTATGGATCACATGTGGGTAAAAATTTAAAATACTTGTCAAAACCAAGCTTGATTATTCTGTGCTTTCGGTGAAGATCTGAGATTTTTTGGCATTTTTGCTCCGTTTTTATATCCATCTTGTAGAGACATCTTTTTTATTTCTACACTGCAAAAACACAAAATATCAGCAAGTATTTTAATGTTTCTAGTGCAAATATCTTATTATACTTGTTCTAAGTCAATAATTGATTACTTGTTCCATTGGCAGATTATTTCACTTATAAAATATTTTTTTTCCAAGTTATAATTGAAACAATCCAATTTTTTTTATCAATATTAAGGAAGTGTTGACAAAAAATAAGCTCCTATATCTTACTGATTAGTTACTTCTACATTAGTTTTGTCTTATTTCAGGGGTGTAAAGATATTTAAACTACAAACTAACTAAAATTCCTTGATGAGACTTTTTGTGTTTTTGTAGCATTCAAACTGTGCACCTTTAGCAGCTGATTTTGTTTTGTAATTTTTCTAGGCAAAGCAGCTCAATCTCAGTCAGACTGGATTGGAATGGACCTTTTTCCTGTCATTTATCATTATATAGTGAAGAATTTCTTACAATAAGGATTTGGATAACGTGCTAAAACCCTCAACGCTAACAGCGTTGTTGTAACTGTTATTTTTACCATTTTCTTCACTGTTTGAGCATCAATAAATACTAATGAATTTAAAAATATGATGAAATGCATTTACTGTGTGACCAAAACAAATGGGTGTGTTTTTCACACAGAGAACAGAACATCCAGTCTGTTACAGTTTTATGTTTTCAGGCTTTATGTTTATTTTGTTTATTGATAAGAGGTCGCTGATTAGCTGATTAGATTAGCTACTGCTGCTCTTAACTAATCTAACACAACCGTGGTTGATTAGGTAATTTAAACACCTGCTCTAATGATGATCTGTCAGAGAGTTGGTGTTTAGGTCGCCCTTTTATTTTATTTTTTTTAAATGAACCGAAACACAGAATTCCACAGCACATGTACATGTTACGATTGTCATAGTCAAGCTAGCATAACTGACCTACCTTCCTCTCCCTCACTATTTTTTGTGTAATTAAAACTTTTACCTGATTTTGTGATTTAGTCGACATAGTGTTGACAATTGGTAGCAAAGCACTGCGTCCCTTTTCTTTTATATTATCGTGCTTACATTTAAGATTTAGTGTGTTAAGTTGGTTTTGCAAGCATCTTGTTTGCAAAGTTTCCATTTCCCACACTGGATAAGTAGCATTTTGAAACTTTGCTGCTGTTCTAACTTTTATCTGCGTGTTTTGGGTCGTTGTTCTACTGGAAGGTAAAACTCCACCCATCAAAAAGTAATTGTTGCCATTTTGGTTCTCAATCAAACCGAATCTTCCAGACTATCATAAGTTAAAAACACTTTTAGCTTAATGTTCTCAGTGCAGATTTGGTTTTTATTACAGAAATATATTTTCACTATAACAAAATGTATTCAATAAATATTTTTAAAGGTGGTTTGTCTCCAGCAGCTGCGTTTAATGAATTTTTATCATCATCTGAGGGGATTTAAATATCATGTTGACAGTCTGCCCAGCTACGCTCCCTAGCGCCCTCTGAGGGTGGGGTCACTGCGATATTCATCTCGCAGTAAACACCTGATCAGACTATTTCGTCCTCAGGCAGCAGTGAATGGAGATACGCCCCTTATTGCCGAGGGCCTATCAGAGAACGACAGCGGCGTCGAGTTGACCAATGACAACAGCCCGCTGACTGCAGCGGAGCCGCCCTCGCCCTTCTGCCCCAAACAGAGCGGGGGCGCCGCTTCTCCGCAAGGTACTTGCCCAGGACATCCACAGCTTTACACACTCTCAAAACTCTCAATAAATGGTTATAAATTGCCCCAATAGAGGAAATGTGTTGATATTTCTTGGTTTTGGGTCATTAATGTGTTAAAAATTGATGGATTATGATCAAAACATGACATTGTGCAACTTCATTGTCATGCCAATGTCAATGGAGGTGTAAAAATCACACCAAGTGTTTAAAATGTGGACATCTGGAGCCACTTTGGGTTTTATAGCAATGCAGTAAAAGCAGAAAGTAATGAAATAAAACACAAGAGGTATTAAACTGAGGATTAGGGAAGCCAGGCGATTCTGCTCTGCGGAGGAAAAGTCAGAGTAAAATACGTTTCAACATGCAGTTACTGTAAAAATTAAAAATTACATCCACCCATTGTGAGCATTAATCTGAGACTTTTATGCTGCATTTCTACCATTATTTCTCCAAAGTGACATAATTATAAAACAAATAGCTTTTGATTTGTTGTGGATTTTCTGGTCAAAATGA
Organism: Poeciliopsis paucimaculata; assembly: GCA_903067055.1. Lineage (NCBI taxonomy): Eukaryota > Metazoa > Chordata > Actinopteri > Cyprinodontiformes > Poeciliidae > Poeciliopsis > Poeciliopsis paucimaculata. Next base: position 92,231 of record CAEGAD010065041.1, read on the forward strand.
CAAATTTAAATACTTATAAACATAAAACCCCAATGTTAACACGTTGTTAACAGTTATTTTTTAAGTGATCCACAATCTCTTGGTCAATTTTGATTATTGGAGTATATTATTTACATTTTTTAGTTTCCTGGCTAAAATGCCACTTTAATTGCCATTTCAGAAATCTGATAATTTTGAGGTTTGGACTTTGGAAAGGTAACTCCAGAAGTGCACTGTTAGCCAGTTTTATCCATTTCAAAACCAGTTTGGACTCATTTTTGGATCATTTCTCCCAAATGTGTCCAAGTTTCAACCCTCTGACCAAAGCTGAAATCCTCAGGAGACACCAGGTCGAACCTGACATGAACTGGAGCTCCAGTTTCATTTTCTGCAGAACTGCTGAAAGTAGTTTAGCTAATATGCTAATACGCTAATAATTCCTTAATATTGAAGAAAATGGTAGTTCTGCTGGCAGATTATTCCACTTATAACATGAAAAAATGTTTTGTAATGAGTAAAATAATGAAACTAGTATTTTTTAATCAATATTTAGGAATTATTCACTTAAAATAAGCTCCTATATCTCTCTGAAACAATTGGCTTTGTCTTATTTCAAGTGTATTAACATATTTGCACTAAAAACTGAATAGAAATGTGTGGTTAGGGTTTGTGTTTTTGCAGTTTAGGGGTTTATGCATTAATATCTTTAAGGTCTTTATGGTCTATGTAATTTTTTACATGTTTTTCTATATTTCAATAATGGAGTGAAATTTTAGGTTTAATTGTTTAAGTCCAGCCCTTGTTCATGTTGCAGCTCTAATTGAATAACAGTCTTCACATAAATTTCATAATAAATTTTGCTGGACGATAAATTGTCCCAGAAGTTATTGCGATAAACGATAATATTGTTGTTTTTAGACCATTTTCTATTAATACAACAGTAATTGCAAAGTAATAATGCTAGAACTCATTCTCAAATATATATGTATATTTGAGAATATATAGTCATTTTAAATATCCAAAATAAATTGAATTAAGTATGAAGACTCTGTAAACTAAATTATTCTTCAAAACAAGGTCTAGTTGAGACCAGACTGAAGACTTTTATCATCCAGTTTTTGGTAGAAAGAGAAAAATCATGCAAATGTAAATTACTGAGTTTCTTTTAATTTATTAGGTGATTAATTGGTTTATTTCTTATGGAGACATTCCTAATCTTCAGTATAGAAAATGTTCGTTGGAGCAGTTTAGATCCAAGATGAAGGGAAGAGTCTTGAAGGTATTCCTTTTTGTTGCGCCATCTGTTTGACCTTCTGCTGCTATCTCCGTCTCCCCCGTCTCTCTTTCTGCTCCCACATCCTTCGCCAGATGGTAACCAGCATACGAGAGGAAGCAGGAAGAGGAGCAGGAAGAGGCCCGAGGAGGAGGAACCGGACTGGGACTCCTACAGCCACGTAACGCTACGAGCACATGGAGGCCTCACTTTGTTTGTGCCAACAGATGGAAGAAGCTTTACTTGATTGTTTGTTTGTCTGTTTTTCCAGAAGAAGCTGTCAGGAACGTCTCAGTTGGGCTTGAGGCAGAGACCCAGACCAAGAACCATCTACCAGGCCGGCCCGGCGGCGAACCTGCAGACCAAGCACCGCAGGCAGAACCGCAAACAGGACCAAAGCACAATCATGGTAAATGCCAGGGACGATCCCGCATTAGCATCGCTATCGGCATGTCTTATCGGCCCGATGTGTAAAACTGGGTTAAAAACCATGTTTACACTGCAAAAACATAAAAACGTACCAAGTAGTTTTGGCCCAGTTTCCAGTACAAATATCTTAGTACACTTAAAATAAGACAAAACTAACTTACAAGTAACTTTTTTAGCAAGATACAGGAGCTTGTTTTATGTTAGCAGTTCCTTAATATTGATGAAAATAATTTAGTTCCACCAGCAGATTATTTCACCTAACATTTTTCTGTAAGTGAAATAATAATAGTATTATTGTCATTAGTGAAATAATTTTAGGAAAAGATTATTCTTATAACCAAAATGTTATTTCACTTAAAACATGGAAAAATTTCTTGTTAGTAATAAAAATTGGCTTGTACCTTTTTAAAAACATCAATGTTCAAGAATCACTGACTTAAAACAAGCTCCTGCATTTTACTTAAAAGTTACTTGTTGATTAGTTTTCTATTTTTTCAAGTGTAAAAATGAAATTTTATTGGAATCAGGGTGTCACAGAAATTGAATCTTTATATTTCTTTCTCCTTTTACTTTAGGAAATGGAATAGACTTGCAAGCACTTCAGTTGTTTTATTTGTTTATACTTGGTACACATAATATATTAAGTTCTGCTCTGCTGCTTTTGACAGTTGGTGGTTACCGTAGCAACCAGTAACCGACAGCTCCTCCCCCTTTTTCTGTTGCCGTCGGTAACGGGTGTCAGAAGCTTCTGGACTGTTTTTAGCTTCCAACTTTGAATTTCTCCTTTTCATTAGAATAAATACAGGAAAGCTGCCTGAAATAGTAATAGCAATATTACTATTTCCCTTATAATATATATGTATATAAATCATTTATAAATAATGTAATATAATAATTTAATAAATAATATATATATATATATATATGTATATATATATAATATATTTTATGTACCTATATGAATAAAAGGCTATAGACTTATGGTAGTTTTTTTATCTAATCCTTTGTGTTTTTCTGCATCCAGTACGCTGCTGGTCCTCGCAGAGCCGCCGGCGTCGTTGCCAGGGAGACGCCAGAGGCGCCATGTTTGGAGTTGATGGAGCAAGACTCCAAAGACTCGGCCCAGAGCAACAGCACCACGTCCAGCGCCGAAGTCCAGCCAGAATACAACGTGAGTCAAACTGTTTTCCTTCCCTCGGTTCAGGCCGCATCCTGAGTTCATCACGTTTCATCCACAGCGACTGGAGCCTCTTTAAAACAGTTCCTCTCATTCAGTAGGTTTACAAAAACATTCAGTTTGTTGTTTACTTTTCCTGCAAAGTGACTATTTTCAACCCCATTCTGCTTTCAGTTTTATTCAATACACTACAAAATCTTACCAAGTAATTTTGGCCTAGTTTCTAGTGCAAATATCTTGGTTCACTTGAAATAAGACAAAACTAACTTACAAGTAACTTTTCAGCAAGAAATAGGAGCTTATTTTACGTAAATAATTCCTTAATATTGATGAAGAAATAGGTAAATGTTCCCATGTTATAAGTGGAATAACCTGCCATTGGAACATATTAAAACAAAAATATTTTCCTACATATTTGTTGAAACTGTCATAGCAGTTAAAAAAAAACTCAGCTTTACTTTGTTTCAGTTCTAACTGGAAACAGCCAATCAGAGCCAGGAGGCGGGTCTTAGCGCTGTTAATCATACTCTTGTGCGGCGCTGCCAGTTATTTTCCGTCAGCAGACCCTGCTGTGAATGCTAGGCTAGTTAGCATAGACACAGAAGACAGAGGATAAACTGTTTTTCTGTAGTGGTGAGTTGTTTCTCCACCATTAGAACATTTACTAACGAGTTCATGAGATTGATTGACAGCGCTAAACCCCGCCTCTGGCTCTGATTTGTGGTTTTTGGTCATTTCTTCAGTACCTCAATGAGAAGTTGGAGGATATTGATCTTTTCACAGATCATCTCTCATAACATGTAATAATTAAAACATTTTATAAAAGTTACTGCAGCTTCAACAGATGAAATAATGAAGTCTAAGAAAGTCCCAGTTAGTTTTTCTTAGGGATTGTTTTCTCCTGCAACATTTAGCGTTAGCATGCTAATAAAAACGAGCTCCCGATGGATCCGGGCAGGCCGCCATGTTCCCTGGATGCTCTCTGCTCTCTGCGGTTGTTTTCACACAAAGTTCTGGCTGAACTCAGCAAAACATCTGCTTGTTAATTCAGACTGCGACACCCTGCCAAATCGTTTTCTTTGGAAACACTTTAATGACCTCAGTGATTAAAAAAATGCAATAAAAACACATTAGTTTGCTTTTTTCCCCACTTCCTGTTGGCTACTATATGTAAAAGTACAACATTTAAAGCAGAATTTGAAGAAGCTGCAGCCCGAAATGCAAAATTAAATCTGTTGTTGCTGAATCTGCCGAGTCATAGTCGTAGCGCTGAGTCACTGTTTGCTTTCCGTTTTGCCTGTTAACAGACATGCAGACAGGAATTAAAGACTCAAACCAACAGTTTATTTGGAAAACTGAAACTTTTTTTCCCCAAGACTCTTGAATGGTTTTAGGACGGAAACACAGAAACCTGATTGCGGTCGCATTTAATTAGTAGCATGAACAACCACGCAAAAAAAAAAAAAAAAAAAAAAAAAAAATCTAATTACACCAAAAAGAAAAGTATCAAGAGTGACAAGACCTTTTGTTTGAAAGCAGATAAGACTCAGAAACCAACACGCATGGAACAAAATAGAATAATTAACTAAGAAGATAAACATAAACGGACATAACGTGTATGGCAATACCTTTCGACCAACAATGAGCTCAGAAAAGTTATTTATAAATATAAAGTTTACTTTATATAGCAAGACTTGCAGAACACAAATGAAGATCAAAGCATGAACACAAGTAAAACCAAAATGCAAAAGGAAATCAATTTAATTTTGATATATACCAGCAATATCAATATTTAATACCTATTTTAAATACTTGATATATTCGTCTGAAACTTTCCATTGACCTGAAGGACTTTTCTTGTCATTTCAGAAAACGTCAAATAAGAAAACCTGCAGTTTTCTTATTTTAAAAATAATTGTAGTTTTTCCATTATTATTACTTCTGTTGTTATAATTTTATGACATTGTACAGTGATTATTTTTACGGTTTATTGAGGCTTAAAAGAAACTAGGTTAAGTTAGTGTTTTGCACATTGTTCCTGTTCTAAACAAACTAATAAATTAAACTATTGATTAAAAGATGGATCCCTACTTTTGTAAGCTGAATATAGATTTAGTTCATTTTGGTGACTTCCTGTTTTATTTTGTTGAATTAAATAGTTAGGAATCTTTTTTTCATTCCAGAATAAAGTTTCTTTTTCTACACCTGTTTCCTCTACAAGCTGCATTTCCATTTGGAAACACACAATTTAAAAAAATTGTTTTTTGTTTTAAAAATAAAAGTTTGTTGGTAGGATGAGGCGGTGTTTTTGTGGCTGTATCAAAATTGATTTTTTTTTTCCAACATCTGTAATGGAAACACTTTTTTCGCATCAGACAAGTCACATGATCAACAACCGGCTGTAGCCACTGGCGAAAACAGCAAAGAAGACGACAACAGGAAGTAACTGGAGGATCATGACGTGGCATATTTTTAATGACTTGTTACGTGATTGTAATTGCGTTTCTTATTTTAATGGAAACATCTCAAATGGGTTTTTTGACATTAGGGTCAAATAGAGAATATTAACAAAGTTTTGCAGACATTTGTAGATGCTTTCATGGTTCAGAGTTCCGTGTCTAGGCACGGTTCGCTTCATGGATGCTCACTGTGTCTCGTCCTGTTCTGTCTGCAGGATAATAAAGGTTTTGGAGTCGGCGAGCTGGTCTGGGGGAAGATCAAGGGTTTCTCCTGGTGGCCGGGCATCGTGGTGACGTGGCGCGCAATGGGCAAAAGGCAGGCCAGCCACGGCATGAGGTGGCTGCAGTGGTTCGGAGACGGAAAGTTCTCTGAGGTGAAAACGCCCAGCCGTCTTGAAGAAAACAGCAGGAAAAGCAGTGTTTATGTTGGGTTTTGAACCTTTCCACGTGATTTCTGTGTCCAGGTTTCAGCGGACAAGCTGGACTTGCTCATGGCCTTCCCTAAGTTCTTCAGCCAGGCTTCGTACACCAAGCTGGCCTCCTACCGAAAGGCCATCTTTCAGGCAGTCGAGGTACTTTTTCAAGTTTATCGCACCTGATTGTCCGAGTTGCCAGAGGAGTTAGACTCAACACTAATGAGCTAGCATCATTATTTAGAGGAAATATCATTAGTTATAGCTAACAAAATTAGCAGGAGCTAATGCCATTAGTTAGACCTCATACCTTTTCTTAGCGCTAGCACCGTTAGCAAGAGCTAGAATTATTGTTGTTTAGAGCTAACATCACTGATTGAAGTTAGCACGAAGCTAGCACCTTTAGCAGGAACTAATGCAAAATCAAAACAAGTTGAAAGATAATGAATGTTTTAAAGTGGCATCTTTAAGTCTTTATCTAATATATTTATGAAAGTGTTTAGAACTTGATGATAACCGTAAACGGCCGAATCTCTCCGTTTATTGCTCTGCATTTTCATTTCTGCTTCAACGTTACAAAACTTACTGTTCTGCCTGGACTTCACTAAGTTAGTTGATTTCAGCAAGTGATAAATCCAATAAATCCCTGCGGCCGTATTTCATCAGATTCAGTTCCTGATAAGTGGAGACTTATGTAAACTAACAGAGCTGCTCTGATGGTTATCCCAGAGTAAACCATTCGTTTACTCTGGGATAACCAGCAGGTCTAGAAACTATTTACACATTAACTGCATTCATACTGGATGGATTTGTTTTGATCCTGAATATCCAGATGCAGTTTTCCATTAAAATGTTCCGCCAGGTTCTTTCTGACTGGAGGAAGGGAAATTTCAGTTCCTTCAAGTTACTTCAGTTGAAGAAACAACGTGAAAGATGAATATTTTCTCACTTTTTAAAGCTTTGGAGCGAGGTTTTGTGAGCCAGTCAGAGCTTCAGGTCAAACTCAGCTGGTTTAGCATTTATGCTAGCTGGCGACGTCTCTGTTTACATTCTGTAAATCTATAAAGTGTGAAGCAGATAAGGAAACAGATGTGTCTGAAACACACACACACACACACTGAAAGGAAACTACCGATTTACAAGAAGCTTCCCAGCACAGTGTGTGTGTGTGTGTGTGTGTGTGTGTGTGTGTTATCTAACAGAGGACGCAGGTTTTTGTTACACATTGATAAAAACAGAACTCAGGAGAGACACACCTGGTTCTTTTTGCTGATCCATAAAGTTAAAATGTGGTTTAAAATTCACTCAGATTCAATTTTTCTGTTTAAAATTTAACGGTTTAGAGGAAAAACAAATATTGTGTTTTTAAAAGTTTAAACTTTTATTTCAGGCCCAAAAACATCAACTAACTTTATTTCAGCCAGTTACATTTATTTGAGTAACTTCTTTGAAAATCTTTACTTTTAGGAGTATTTCTACTCTTTCCAGAGTAAATATATGTTTGAAGTTGTGGTACTTTTACTTTAATATGGTTTTTGTTTACTCTAATTATCAGTGAGGATTTTGTTGAGAAGTGTTTATATTTTTAATAAGCAAAAAACATCAATACAATTAATTATCAAAACTTATATTTTAGCTGTTACCAAAACCTTTTACCTCGTCTGTTTTTGCTAATCTATACCATCTGGATTGTTTTGGTGTCATTATTTTTTCCCGGTGGGTCTGGACGCCTCGCAGTGTGTGGTCAGACAGGTGAATTTGAGGTTTTGTGCCGTTTCTGTTGCTGTCTCAGATGGCCAGCGTCAGGGCGGAGAAGACGTTTCCCCCCTGCGAGACGGACAATCCCGAGGACCAGATCAAACCCATGCTGGACTGGGCCAACGGCGGCTTCCAGCCCAAAGGAGAGGAAGGACTCAAACCGACACGCAGCGCCAGTGAGCTAAAGAAAACCTGAGTTCAGTCGCGTACAGGAGAAGAGTGTGAGCGTGTGTCTGTGTGTCTGCAGGCAGTAACCCTCTGGATCACCAGATCCTCAACGTTTCTCTGCCGGAGTATTTCCCCAGTGCGAAGCGGCCCAAAGTCAGCCCCTACAAGGCCAAGGCTGCGCCCGAGGAGCCCTGTAGCAGAGGTAGGGCTCACCTGCCATGATCACTACGGCACACTACTAGTGCCAAAATTTTAACTATTGCTTCCTTGTTGCAGGAGGCTATATTGATTCTGAAGCTAGCTGCTAATCTGATTAATAGTGGGAAGAAATTGGTAACTCAGTTAGTTTTGCACAGGATGGCCACTGGATTGCCTAATGTCCATTAGCAGAGATAAGGTAACATTAGCCTGGTATAGGCTAACAGCTAGCCTATACCATTTATGCTAACAACTAGCATAAATGGGGTCACGAACTGGATTGCCTATTTCCTCGATTGCCCATTGGCAGAGATTGGCTACATTAGCGTTAGACTTCAATAGGCCACCATTAGCCTTGTCTAGGCTAATAACTAGCATGTGTAGGCTGGCCACCCACTTGATTGCCTACTTCTTCTGATTTTCATTAATAGAAAATGGCTAGCATAAGCTTTGAAAGTCTAGTGTTAACCTTGGATAGGCTAGCAACTAGCATGCCTTTTCTGGATTGCCTATTCCTTCCTCTGCTTCCATTAACAAAGATAGGCTAGCAGTAGCCTTGATAGGGTAGCATTAGCCTATCAAGGCGGAAGTAGGTTGGAAGTAGGCAGTCCAGTGAGTGATGAACTTAGCCATACTATTTGTTAGCCTAACTAAGGATAATGCTAACCTATTCATGCTAATGGACAGCAGAGGAAGAAGACGATCCAGTGGGTATGCTAGTCACTAGCTTGTTCTAGGTTAGCGTAAGTGAGTCCTTTCCTTCCCATTTTCCAGCAGCTGCCGCTCCGTTGCAATGCCAAGCTGTCATTAATCAAATCAACAGTCAGCTTCAGAATGGATATAGGAAGTAGCCACCGCAACATGTGCAATAATCTTAATTTTGGCACTACTACCATACAAAGTACTGTCACCCATGTTGTCTCAACGTTTTCCTTTCTGCCAGAACAAATGGTGAATGAAGTACAGAAAAAGAACCGAAGTATTGAAGGTACAGTCTGGGTATTTAACGCCGCTGCAGCGCACAAATTCCTAGCTGTGTTTTGATTTGACTCGTCTGTGTTTATCCGATTCGTCAAGAGTTTTGTCTCTCATGTGGAAAGATGAGAGCGGCAACTTTCCACCCGCTGTTTGAAGGAGGCTTGTGCCAAACGTGTAAGGTGAGGTCTGCTCCGGGTCGGATCTTTGAACCAGAGGATCACAGCGGTGATAAAACGCTGCTGCTGTGTGTGTGTGTGTGTGTGTAGGATGTGTACCTAGAGATCTCCTACATGTACGATGACGATGGCTACCAGTCCTACTGCACGGTCTGCTGCGGAGGCCGAGAAGTTCTGCTCTGCGGAAACGCCAACTGCTGCAGGTCCGTTCCAGAAAAGCTTCAGCTGCAAGAAAGACAGAAAAACTAAAAAAATTTCACAAAGACACAAAAAACATGGAGTCATTTCATTCTGCCGTTTTACCCATAAAATGGTCAGATCTTTTCCAGGTTATAAAATTATTTAAAGCCGAGTTTAAAGCTGCAGTTTGTAACTTTATTTTAAAAAATTCTTACATATTTATTAAAAATGTAACCATAATGTGAGACAGAAAATCTGTGAAAAAAAATCAGTCTATTTCATCCCTGAGATACTGAAGAAAAGAACCGCTTCCGACCAAAAACAATTAATCAGAGCCAGGAGGAAGGGCCTAGCGCTGTCAATCATCCTCATGAATGCGTTGCCAAATGTGCTAATGTCAGAGAAACAACTTCCCATTACAGGAAACTGTTTATCTACCATCATTGGTGGCTAAGCTAACTAACTTTAAAAAAGTCTGACATGAGTTACGAACTCTTAAAGGAGTTAGCTGTTTATATTCATGCTCTTATTTTGAAGTGGGTGAAGATTGTTTACGCTGCAGTTCCATTTTTTCTCCTCACTTTCCGGCAGGTGATGTGACAATCATTTACGATTATTTTATATGCAGGATCTATAGTTTACAGATATTCTTCAACCGAAGCTCTGCTGTGGTCAATTAGGCAAAATTAGCAACAGAGTTAGCAAAACTCAGCAACTATAAAGCAAAAACCATGAGAATCACTTCCATACCAGTAGCTTTTTTTTTTTTTTTACCATCTTAACGTTTATCTACTGTGTTGTAGCATGTTGTGTTATTGACAAATGGTTGGAGTCAGCACTTTAGCATTAGCGTCCTGTAAATACTGTCGGTACAACTCGTTAGCGATAGCAGAACTATTGTTTCACTGGTTTACGGTTAGCGCTCCACTAGCTAAATGTCTTCAGCTGTTTCTACCACAGTCACACCAAGTCAGATGTGCTGTTATGCTAGCGCCTCATTGTGTCGTCCCACCAGGTGTTTCTGCGTGGATTGCCTGGACATCCTGGTGGACCCCGGGGCGTCCAACAACGCCCGCTACCAGGACCCCTGGCGCTGCTACATGTGCCAGCCGCTGCTGCAGTACGGCGTCCTGAAACGGCGCCACGACTGGAGCCTGAAGCTGCAGGAGTTCTTCGCCAACGATAACGGACAGGAGTTTGTGAGTCTGACCGCTCGGTTTAGCCTCCAGACGGGCGACGCCATCTTTGTTTTGGTCAGAATGTTACATTTACCTTCAAGGTTTAAAAGAAGGCAAAGTTCTGAAACGTGAAGTTATCCATCCAGTCATCCATCCATAAACTTACCTTCAGTGTTTTTTCTTCTTCTTCTGCAGGAGAAACCAAAGATTTACCCAGCAGTCCCTGCTGAGCAGCGAAGACCAATCAGAGTCCTCTCCCTGTTTGACGGCATTGCTACTGGTGAGGAACCATAAAGCCTCTTTCTACACCAACATTTACACTTCCAGGGACTTTTTGCAGTTATTCCAGTATAAAATCTCTCCTTGATGGGGGAAACTGAGGAAATCTCGTCCTGAAAAGCCTTTTTTCTGATTTATTTCTGAGTTGATGTTTCTGTTGATGTTTTGTTTCTGTTTCCGGCTCCAGGCTACCTGGTTCTGCGGGACCTGGGCTTTAAAGTGGACCAGTACGTGGCGTCGGAGGTGTGTGAGGACTCGATCTCGGTGGGTGTGGTCAGACATGAAGGAAAGATCCACTACGTCCATGATGTCAGGAACATCACCAGGAAAAATGTAAGAGATGGCGGTTCAGAGTCGGGTCGGACCAGAGCGGCCATATTTAACGAGTCCTTGGACAGATCTGCTTCTTTTCTTTCTCCACGACACGAGCAGAAACGTTTGAGCTGCGCTTGAAGGAAACATCCTGATCAGCTGGAACGATTAATTGTGATTAGTCGATTGCTGAAATAATCATTAACCACTATAGATATTGATTAATTGTTTATTGGAGTGTACGGACTCAAAATTATGCAATTTGCAGAAAATAACAACACTCTCAGAACAATAATTAAGCCAAACTGTGCAGAAAATCAGAGCTAGCCCGAAGCAGTGTGAGTTAAGTGGCTGTTAATGGCCACCACACCACCAGGGGGCCCCCAAGAGCATCATTTAACTTTATTGTGCAGCAATATTTGCACATTTTGCTCATTTTCCACATTCTAACCCTTTTATTTTGATAGTCCACTAATGCACTATAAGGACTAGCTAGATGCTAAATGTTAGCATCTAGCTAGTTCTAGATATTAATATTTAAATACCTAAATAGTAGCTAAATATTTAATAGCTAATGTTTAGCTTTACTAGATAATATTTAAGCCCAGTTCACACTACACAATTTTTTGCCCCGATTTTGCCCTTATGACAATCTTAGAACGTTCTGAGTTCCAAGATTGTCACTTGCGACAATCCTAACCGATCATGCTGTAGTGTGTTACGACTCATCGGGTCCAGTAGGTAGAACGTCGGGACCGCTTTGATCTAGGATCGGGGATATTCAACATGTTTGATTGTCTTGGCTCGTTTATCGCAGTGTCTGTGGTTTTCCCCCGACTGGGAGCGAGTAGGCAGCCTGTTGAGTGCGACAGGCAGCCAATCAGAAAGCGCTGTGACGCAAGCACGGCGGGAATCCCAAGAACAGCTGGCATGGTGCAACTGACAAGCGCAGAGCGCTGCAAAAATACTTCTGACCTGGAAGATTGTTTGGTCGAAATGTGGAAAGAACGAGAATGCTTATTGAACATTTCGTCTAAAGAGAATCATAACAGAAATGACAAAGAAAGAAGCTGGAGCGAAATGGATGAACCCTCTAACTCTTCTCACTCTCAATGCTACGATGAATGAAAAGTGCTTTAGAGCTAATTGGATCTCATAAAACCACAAGTGAAGCTTTATCCTTATTAGGAGCGGCATGCTAATTTTTCTGTCCTTTTTTTTTTTGTTGAAAAAACGACAGAAAAATTATAAAATTATTGCACAGAGTGCATCTGCTTTAGAAGCGCATTCTAACCTTTGGTTGAAAGTAATAACACAACAGAGGAAAAATACAGAAAATGTTATGCTGTGTTAATCTATTTGCAGCCTCAATACAGGAGCAAATAGAGAAAAAATATATAAGTGCAGAAAACTAACAAGTGCAGAGCTGCAAAAATATTGCGCAGCTTCAGGAGCGATGATAGAATAATTACAATTAACTCCCCATGCAGCTTTCAATTTAAGGAGCGCTTCAACGTTGTTGTCCATGTTTGTTTACTCTAAATTAAAGTGTGGTAGCGCAGAATGTTAAGGGATTTCCTGTCTTCAAGTGAAACCTCACAGTCTACGATCGAAGCCGTTATACCTACGATTTTAAACCGGTTAGTGTGTGGTCTCTCACGTTTTCAGAATCGGCCGATTATTCTAAAATCGTGTAGCGTGAACTGGGCTTCAGCTGGTATAGCTAAAATATTTTATCTAGCTCTAGATCCCTCAGAGCAGTTTGATATCAGCCTCTTAAAATAGTTTTTCCAAACCATGTATATGGTTGTTGTTTTACTGTATTTCTTGGTTTTATGTATGAAATTGTATAAATGCATCTTGTGTCGTTTGTTTGATGGAACTATGGGTGGAAATGAGCATTTTGCTAAATCCAGAGTTATAACAAAATTATTTGTTGATTAATACACAGTGTTCCATTTAAATTAAATCAATCAATTAGTGACTGTGACAAATTAACCACAATTTTTGTCTTGTAACAGGCGTAAAACCCGGAGTTAATTTGACTTTGTGTTAAATGGCTGGTGTTCCAGCATTATCTTCCGGTGTAATGCCCGCAGTCTAACACCAGGTGGTGCTGTTGCCTCAGATTCAGGAGTGGGGGCCGTTTGACTTGGTGATTGGAGGAAGTCCCTGCAACGACCTCTCCATCGTGAATCCGGCCAGAAAAGGCCTGTTTGGTTGGTACATATGTTGATTTCTGTTTGTAACATTTTTGTAGTGTGTGAAAAGCATCTTTTTCTAGTACTTTTAACAAAATCTCTATAAAAAACACATTTATTATCAATTTCTGTGTTTTTAACGCTTCTTCTTAACCCCAAAAACACGTAGAGTTGTAACTAGACCCTGATGTGAGTCTGGTTTGCTTCAGGAGGAACAGGAAGGCTGTTTTTTGAGTTCTACCGCCTGCTGAGTGAAGCCAAGCCCAAAGAAGGAGAAGACCGTCCGTTCTTCTGGATGTTTGAGAACGTGGTGGCCATGGGCGTCAACGACAAGAGGGACATCTCCCGCTTCCTGGAGGTCAGCCGAACGCATCCGCACGCGCTCTGGACCACAACACTTTAAAATCAGGAGCTAAAGTCATGGGGAAACTTGGTGGTTCTGTAATTAATTAATTTATCGTAATTAATCAAAAACTATATATAAAGACGAAAAAATAAGCAAAATTTTTTATTTAAAAATTTTTTTTGTTGCTAAATTCTTTGATAAATATAAATATGAAAATTTTTAATATGTATTTTATTACGACGGAGTATTAGAGCGATCCTAAGAAAAACTAAAATTATATAATTGCAAGAATAAAGTCATAAATTATAATTATTTTTTTCTTCTCTTGTAAAGCATCTTTGTGTGTCCAAAAAACTTTAAAAATGTGATATATTAGAAAATTATGAGAATAAATAATCCATAGAAATCCCTCAACATTAACACATCTCACCTGATATGGGGTTAGCAACATTTTCCATTCAAAAAGACACTTTTGCCTCCGAGCAAATGAAATAAAACTCACCTAGAGATGCAAAAAAACTATTTTCTTAATACACAAAATGTTTTATTATGAGAGTTAACAAATTACTAAAATTTATTCAGTCAAAATGAATTTATTACAAGAGGGAAAAGTAGAATGAGGTGGGTCTTTTCTATAAATATGGAAAGAATTAAGATAAATAGTTAGCATAGCTTGAAGTTAGCTACTTTTACAATTCTGTTATGGATTTTAAAAACAGATTTTACATAAGAACTTACTAAAAAACCTTCTAAAATGACCATTTATTTTTGCATTCACAATGAAGACATTTTATTTTTGGTTTTGTTAGATCCCTGAGCTAGCTAGTGCTAGCTAACATGAGTTAGCTTCCTGGTTGTAATTTTCCAGCTTAAACTGGGCTGAATGAGTTTTCAAGTCAAGATTTGTACATTTTTGATGCAACTGTCCTTCCTTTCATGTGACAGACATATTCCAGCTGACCTCTGACCTCTGTGTGTTTCGCAGTGCAACCCTGTGATGATCGACGCCATCGAGGTCTCCGCTGCCCACCGCGCCCGCTACTTCTGGGGGAACCTGCCAGGGATGAACAGGTACGCAGGGAAACGCCTCCTGTTGCTCGTCAGACTTACGTTTACGTTGATTGTAGTGAAAATGCGTGTTTCAGGCCGCTCTGCGCCTCTGGGATGGACAAGCTGGAGCTGCAGGAGTGTCTGGACCACGGACGGGTCGCAAAGGTCCGACATAAACACAATAATCAGGTTTTTTGCTGCAGAGTTTTCCGCTGGGAGTTTGACGGCTCGTGTTGTTTGTCAGTTCGGGAAGGTGCGAACCATCACCACTCGCTCCAACTCCATCAAACAGGGGAAGGACCAGCACTTCCCGGTGCTGATGAACGGGAAGGAGGACGTGTTGTGGTGCACGGAGCTGGAGCGGTGAGCAGGACTGCTCTACGGCAGGCCGTTTTAGCATAAAATCACTTCCAACATACTCACATTCCACATATCTGCTTTACAACTAGAGATAAATGTAGTAGACGAAAAGTTTTTCTGAAATTATTGCATTAAACAATAATATTGTCATTTTGACACCATTTTCAACTAATATACCAGTAATAATGACATGTAAGTACACTCTCTCAAAGCTTTAAAAAAACTTGAATTTCTAATGAACATTTACCACTGGAGCTGGAAAGCATTATAAATACCCAAAACAACAATAATTAAAATGGATATGAAGTCTGGGTAACTAAAATTACACTTTCAGACAGGGAAAACAGGCCAAAGGGGCAGGTAGTGCAAACTAATTATTGCTGTTTTGTTGGTTTTATTTTGGATATTTGAAATGTTTCCCGGTTCCATTGTGAAATGTTCATGAGAAATTCACGTTTTCTTGAGCTTTGAGAGGATGTACTTACATAAATATGTCATTATTATATGAGCTGGAAATGCCCTCAAAATGACAATATTATCATTTAATGTAATAATTTCTGGGAGAATTTATTGTCTAGGAAAATTAGTTTTGGTGACAGGCCTAACAAATTTAGCTAGACGATAAATTGTACCAGAAACTATTGCATTAAATGATAATATTGTCATTTTGAGAACATTTTCAGCTCAGATAGTGGTAATAATGGCACAATAATGCAAAAAGACATTCGCAAAGATTAATAAAACGTTACATTCTAATGAGCATTTAACAGTGGAGATGGAAATCATCTTAAATATCCAAAATAAGTAAACAAAACAACAAATAAAATGAATTATGAAGTTTCTGCAAACTAAATTACCTTTAAAAAAAGGGCTGGTTGAGATCAAAACATTTTATCAGCCAGTTTTTGGTAGAAACAGAAACGCAGCAAACCATGCAAATGAAAATTATTGATATTGTTGTAATTGATCGTGTGATTAATTGATTTTTTGGTTATTGTGACCGGCCTACTAATGAGTCTAATCATAAACCAGTTTTACACATCTGGTGGAACTGATGTAATGCTAAAACAGCCTGCCATATGGACTCTTAATGCTTTTTCTAACTGTTGCTTTGTCAGGATCTTTGGGTTCCCGGTTCACTACACCGACGTGTCGAACATGGGCCGCGGCGCCAGGCAGCGGCTGCTGGGCCGGTCCTGGAGCGTGCCGGTCATCAGGCATCTGTTCGCGCCGCTCAAAGATTACTTCGCCTGTGAATAAACAGAAACCACAGGGACTTGAAGACGTCTCAGCCACTTTCGCATGGAGAGAGTTACTTCGATTCAAATGAGGGCGGCTCTTATTGGGTGATTAAAAACAGAAAAAGCTGATCGGATCACCCAGAATCAGAACCGGAGTTTATTAAACTGCCTAAGAACCGGTCCGTTTTCTGAGCCACTCAGAAAATAACCAACAGTAAAATCTAAACTTCATTCACATTTTAATTGGCAAAAACAAAACCGACACCTATAATAAAAAAAAAAAAAACTCCTTTATTTTCCTCATTTTGAGGAATTTTCCTCATTTTCCTCATTTTGACCAATAAACTGAAGTTTATTGGTCAAAATAAATAAACAAGTCAGCTTACTCCAGTTTGACCAATAAACTGAAGTTTATTGGTCAAACTGGAGTAAGCTGACTTGTTTTGCTCAGCTTTGCTGCAAAAATACAAAATCTGACCAAGTATTTTCATCCAGTTTCTATTGCAAAAATTTTATTACACTTCAAAAAAGACAAAACCAACTTACTAGTAACTTTTCAAGAGCTTGTTTCAAATCAGTAACTCCTTAATATTGATGAAAAAGTTCTCGCTCGAAGCTAAATGCTCTGATCTTACTGACTTAAAACCAGATACGAATGTTGGCAAAAAGTTACTTCAAAGTTTGTTTTCTCCTATTTTAAGTGAACTATAATATATTCAGAAAAAAAACTAAACAAAAATACTTTGAAAAATAACCAAAATGACGCCGGTAAAATAAAAACAAATCCACTTTTTTCGTTTTTGGTGTTTTTATTTTGTACAAACATAAAATCTTAGTCAGTATTTTTCATCCATTTTCTATTGCAAATGTTTTAATAGATCCAAAATAAGAGAAAACTTAGTTATATGCAACTTTATAGGACTTTGTTTAAGTCAGCAAATCCTTAAATATTGATGAAAACGTTACAGGTTAAATACGTTTCCCTCACACTTTCTTATCAGTACTTCAGAAATATTGACCAAAAACAAGCTCCTGTATGATTCTATGAAAGTTACTTGTAAGTTATTTTTGTCTTTTTTCAAGTGTACCAAGATATTTGCAATATAAATTAAACTAAAAATACTTTGTAAGATTTTGTGTTTTTGTAGCGGAGAAATAAGAACAATACATAAGTGGATAAACTTTAATTTATTGCTCAAAATAGATGAAAATGGGAAAAATAAATTAGGTGCATTTGCATTTGAATCTCATTCCCACGTTCAAATCTTTGCTAAAAGTTTCCAAATCGTTCTGCTCCTGTTAGACATTTGGGTTTGGAAGCAAATCTTAAGATTATTTAGAAAGTTTTCAGCGTCTGATTCTGTTGGATTTGATCTGTTAAAGACAGCAAAAAGAAAATGTGAAACCATTTTAAACCAAAAAGCTTACTTCGTGTTCTGCTACTGACTGCTGTTGGCTAAACGTTGTGAAACTTGTCCGGCCTTTTCGGGGAAATCTGCACATTTCTGAACATTTTGTACTGTATCCTCCAGAAACCTCTGAGCTCCACATGTTTTCCTGCCAGGTTGTGTTTGAAGTGACCTGAAATGTAAAATCAGATCTGTGTTGAAATCTACGGTCTGCTCATCGTGTACGGTTTCTTTCTACGTACTGTATCCACAGAAAAAGGTTTACAAGACTTTGTTTAGCTGGAAGGATTCCTGTTAGACACTCAAGCCTTCATAAGAACACTTTTTTACCTTATTTTTTTCATGCTTAGTTTATATTTTTGTGTTTTTTATTAAAACTGCTCATCTTCTACTTTAAACTAACAAGTATTATTAGTTTGCTTTGCTTTTAGAATATTATCCCATTATCCAGCTTGATGTTTATGAACATTTTAGCAGATTTTTAGGAGTTTTATGTCATGTAGGCGCGTATTTGTAGGTGTGTAAACTGGACCATGTCTGCAGAGTAGTTGTTTTTAGGGCATTGCTGTATTTTTTTGTTAACAGTATATTTTTTCATATTAACCTCACCTTTAAAATCATCTCAGATACAGAGATTGAGTTATTTTTATATTGTTTTGCAACAGTTTAGAGAGAAAAACACTTGTACTACTTGTAGCTGCTTTTATAATGTTTTATATAATAAAAAGCAGCATTGCTGCACAGAACACAAACAGATGTCAGTCCTTGTTCTTTCTCTAAGTATTTTTGCTTTTCCACTCACTTTTATTCACTATTCAATAATTATTATGTTTAGTTTAAACTGTTTCATATCTTCTGGTTTTAGTCGGCCAGGAGTTCCTAAAGTTGGCAAATTACGTTTCAACAAGTTGTTTTAACTTATATTTTATAAGAATACTACTTTGTAACTGTCAGCCATCTTGGTAGGCAGTTGCTATGACGTTGCTATGACAACAATAAACAAGATTAACTACTAAGTCTTAAATTGTTTTTCCTGATATCTGCTTTGCCTACTAAGATGGCGGTTGAATGACACAAGTCGTTTCTGGTTCAGACTTGTGGGAACCATGTCTAACTGAAAAACAGATTGCATCTAAAAATTATAATTGAAAGACTTATTAGATTTCATTTTTCTTTTAATTCTCCGTCCAACTTGCTGAGGCCTCTCTACCGCCCCCTGGTGGCCGTCCAGAGGGCCACGGCCCCCAATTTGAAAGACTCTGGGGAAGGAAGGATCTTTAGCAGCAGATTTGAAGAAGCCTCTGACAGAAAACTATCAGGACCTGCTAACAACAACCATGAACAAAGAGAATATTCTACAGTAACATGTTTAGTTTTTGGAACACACTGCTAATCCACCTCATTTGCTTTTGCTACTTTAAATCTCTGTCTGGTTGTACTGGTAGAAAGATGTTGGAGTAGGGGATATGAAGGGATGGCTTGAACTTCACTGCAAAAACAAACTTACCAAGTTTGGGGGGGTTTTTTGTCTAGTTTCTAGTTCAAATACATCAGTACACATAAATAAGACAAAAGAAACTTATAAGTTACTTTTCAGCTGCATATATGAGCTTGTTCAAATAAATAATTCCTTATTATTGATGAAAAGTTCTAGTTCCACTGGCAGATTATTTCACTTATAACAAGACAGTTTTTCCACGTTTTAAGTTAAATAATTTACCAGTGGATCTGGTACTTTTTATCTAAGGAATTATTAACTTTAAACAAGCTCTTATCTTGCTTCATTGTAATAATGATGTTAATTGTGTAAAGAAAAACATTGCATGTCTTACAATGAAAGTTAATTTCATAGTTTGTAATTTATCTGTAGTATTTTCATTTGGTCCTCACCAAAGGAGGTGATAAATGCTTTATCTGTAGTTTCTATCTGGCTTTTTGGAACTAATTATGATCAATAATTTGAATATTTATGTGGTTTACTGGAAAGCAAAGTTTTGATTTAAAATAATTAAAATCTTTTTTTGTTCGTACACTGCCGATCCACACTCCAGTCCAGCAGATGGCGGTAATGCACATCAATACGTTGCTTGCCACCCGCCACGAAGAAGAAGAAGAATAATGGGAAGATGGAGATTTGGGAAAGTAGATCTACTTTCCAGCAGGACGACTAAATAATAGTCAGAGCAACAATACTATGGTTTACATAAAATTATATTCATGATACACACAAAATCTAGGCCTAATCCAGATTCGAGCATTTATTTTATCCATTTAGTCTGAGTTTGAGCTGTTTTATAAAGAATAAAATGGGCAGATTTCAGTTTTTAGGTGTATAAATCTAATAGAAAAACACCATCGGAGAATCTCAATACAAATAAATACCACAGACTTTAACACCGTGTAACATCTTCCTCTACGTCACAGTTAGGCACTACTTTCCGTTTTCTTGACATAAAATGCATCTAAAATTAATACAGCGTGGTTTGAGGTTGGAACATTCGAAAAAGTGGAAAAGTTAAAACGTTGTGGAAACTTTTGCGAGGCATCGTATGTGTTTGAACTCAACAGTAGAAACAGGGGATTCGTTAATAGTCATTTTTAATGACCCTGCGGCCTTCTTGTAAAAAAAAAAAAAAGGGCAGATCTTAATTTGTTTGCATTTATAATGCAGTTATATGTTAACATAAACTGTTTCAGAATTCATTTTTTGGGGAAATCGGTGAAAAACCGAGCTTTTCGTAACATTGGCGTTGATTTTAGCGTAGTCTAACGCCTATCAATTTAAATGTCATTCATTTGATGTTAGCTGGAAGCTAACTACAATGGCGTCTCGATATGGAAAAATGTAGAAACATTTGCTCGTTTATACGCATTCTGGTGTTTTATCGAAAGGCCGGGAATTACTGTAGACACAGTTTAACGACCTACTTTGACAATTGTAGGCTTTTAACTGACTATTATCTGAGCGGTTAGTACTAGCGGTAAAACCGAGGAAAGGTTGTCGACACCTCGCAGTGGGGGACCGGGGCTTTGCTCTCAGCGGAAGGATACACTTTTTGGGTTCTTTGAGGGTTCGACGGCAGGAGGTAGCAAGGACGGACGAATCGGCGTGGTAAGTTTAGCGTGTCTTTTTAAACACATTTCCCACGTGTTCAACTAAAATCTAACTATTGAATACCAGATAAATTCTAAACACGTCGACAAAGAATCTAGCTTGACCGTCTTAGGTCGCTGTTTCATCGAAATGGAGCTACATCATTTGGTTTGGTTCACTGAACGTACTTGTACGTAACAAGCGACGCAGAAGCTAGCATCCGATTGGATTAATAGGACGCTAGCTTCGCTTTTTTTTTTTTTTTTTTTTTTTTTTTCTTACTTGTGACGAGCTCCTTAAATTAAATGGTTACAATAACCAAACTTGGACAAAGTTATTATCCATTATGTCCAAACCTAAAACTTTTATTATATTCTTAAACATACGAAAATTGATATTTTGTGATTGGTTTTTATATATTCTTCCAAACAATTTCAGAGTCTTGTTTGTAAAAGACTGAACAAGACGATTTCAGTTATTTCTTTAGTGAATGGGCCAGTTGTGTTTTAAACCATTTAACCATTCTAGATCCTTTAAATTTGGATTTTCGGCCTTGGTATTCCGGACCATTTAAATACTAGCTATCTGTAACTTCAGCGTTACAATAAGTTGTAATTTGATGAAGTTTATGTTGTTCAATGTTGTCATTCTTGTGTTATTGGTGAGCGAAAGTTCAGCTAAGGCTTCATTGTTTCCTTTGGTATTGTTCTTCTTGCTTGCCCGGTTCCATGTTTTCTTCGCTTTTAAGCATGTCTTGGAAAGTTATTTGGATTGTTTGTATTGGCTGAAAAGTTACCCACTTCAGCCCGATTGGTGGAACTGTCATGACGTCACCGCGTCACCACCAATTGGAGACGCGTAGGACGTCAGAGCCGTTTAAATGACCCTGAGTGGAGTCGGAAGAAAATGGACCTTGCCGCAAAAAATAAAATGCAAATTATTCGTAATTTTTACTCCACTAGAAATGCTTATATACGATATAAATTACATTATCATTTTGTCATATGTTTTAGGTAGAAGATATTCCTTATTTATTTATTTTGTTTTTTCTGGGAGGATTTTAGTACTTTTATCCATTCTAATTTCTCTCTTTCTTGTAAAACAAATAGTCGTTTTTGATAACTTTGTCTTTTTGGGGGGCTTTTTACACCAGTTAACAATTAATCAATTAGTAAATTGGTTGACAATTATTTCAACAATAGATTAACCACAATAAATAGCCGGGTCATGATAGCAAAATGTTCTGGATGATAAATTGTCCCAGAAGTTATTAAATATTATTATTAAAGAATAGTGTTGTTTTGAAACAAAAATTCCAGTAATAAAATAGTAGTTACTTAATAACGCTTGAACACCTTCTCAAAGATGAACAAACTTTATATCCTAATGAACATTTAACACAGAAACTGGAATACTTTTAAGATATCCAAAATAAATAAACAAAAGAACAGAAACAACAAACAAAAAGTTTCATCATCCAGTTTTTGTCAGAAAGAGAGAAATGCTAAAACAACCAAATGGAAATGAATGAGCTTGTTTTAATTTATTATGTGATTAATTGATTTATTGATTTTTGCGACAGGCCTAACAATTAATAATGATTAATTCAATTAATCGTTTCAGCCTAGTCTGATGGTTTTGGTTATGATTTATTAAAGAATGTTTTTCATCACAGAAAATGATTTTTAAGGATAACTCTTCCTTTTTTTTAGGTCCAGGTGAGCATTCGTCCCACCTGCTACTCCCAGGAACACTGAACTTCCTGTAAACATGGATTTTGCAGCAGTGAAAAGCCACCAGAGTTTGGATGTGATCTGTTTGATATCAGAAGACGACGAGGACCTGGTTTACATGTCGACGGATCAGAAACCCGATCTGAAGCAGGAGGCTCAGGTGAAGGAGCAGATCCAGCGCCTGGATAAACAGATTCCCACAAACGATTTGGTGAACTTCATCAGAACTTACTTCCAGGATGAAGTTTACTCAGCGGAGCTGGAGGACATCATGGCAGCCGTCACCGACCGGCCGTACTGTGTCTACCTGTACGTAGGTGTGGAGCTGGGCGCGGGACGCAGCGCCACCGTCCTGCTGATCGGATACTTTGATGAGCGTTTATGCCGAAGCGTGGTGAAGCTGCTGCACACTCTACAGATGAGCACCGACAGCGCCGACCCTCGCCAGCCGATGGACACGGATGCCATGGCGCGCGTCGCCGACTCGGACGCCTGGCTGCTGGTGGAGGCGCTGCGGAAGTACGAGTTGCCGCTGTCCAACCTGGCGGCGTTCTACTGCAGCACGCCGCAGCCGGGCTTGAGCCGGGTGTTTGTGTCGCGGCTGCGGGCGTTCAGCCCCAAGATGTTGTCGCTCTGCAGCATCCCGGGGATCGCGGAGCGCGCCTGCCAGGCCGGACTCACCGCCGCTTTCAGCCACGCCGTCGACCTCATCACAGACGTCCACCGCCACTACTCCATCTACCCGTCCATCAACGACAGCCTGAAGGAGGTGTTCGCCGACACCGGGCCGCACGTCCCACGGTATCTGTTCCTGGCCCACAGTGTGCAGAAGATGGCTGCCCGGTGGCAGGACCTGCGGGAGTATTTTAAATCGCTGAATGAGGCAGAGGCATCGATCCAGAACCGTCTGCTGGACGACGCGGTCCGGCTGCAGTTCCTGTTCCTGTCCCACGCCTTGGAGCCCCTCAGGGCGCTGAACGAGCTGCAACGGGCCGGGATGGCGGAGCTGAGCGTGGAGCTGCAGCTCACCGCCATCCTGATGCAGTCCTACACCGCCAGCATCGTCCGGCCGCACGCCGTCGATCGCTTCCTCCAAGGGGTGGGCACTTAACGTATCGCTTATAGGACTGGACAATAAGTCAATAACAATATATATTGAAATACACATGATCAATATCAATACATAATATATCCCATTCAATATTCAATATTTACATAGCATGTTATTGTTTATATCTGGAAATTTTGGCAGAACGACTCTTTTACCTGCTGCTGCTGCAGATCGATTCCATTAAAATGAAACCTGGAGAAGTTGGTGCCATTAGTTCAGTTTTAACTAACTTACTGACATTTATTGGTGAAACAAATAGTGGAGAAAATAATAAAAACATTTCAGATAAAACCTTCAGTAGGACTGGACAATAAAATCAACAATACATTGCAAATAGACAAGTGACCAATATCAGTAGATAATACGTCAGATAGAAAATTCAACATATAGAAAATCACTGAACTTCAGTCCAGAACATTCTGGGGAATCAGCCAATCAGCAAACAGAGTGGCATTAACCCACTGTTCTTTGGTTGCCTAGCAACAACCTGCTGAGTAACTTCCACAGCAGTTTAATGTTTGTCCCCTTAATTGCTTAAAAATAAAAAACAACATGGAGAGAAATCTGTCACCCCACCAGTTTGGTTGCATTTCAAATATGTAAAACAAAAAACTAACAGGAAAGTTTTTATGTTTGTGGTGCTGAATTCTGTTATGTAGTTATCTACAAAAAAAAAAGAAGTAATGTGAGGGTATTTTATCACCATTTGTGATAAATTTCTAAGTCCACGTCGGCCTCCGTTCCTGCAGCGGGAGCTGGACCTGCTTCACGGTGACCAGCTGCTCCCCGTGGCCGAGGTGAACGTCGGGCCGCGCGCGTCCGACTTCATGTGGGCCTTCGGGCCGAGTCTGGGGGAGCAGAACCTGGCCCGGTTCCTGAAGGACGCCCAGGCGTTCTACAGAGCCGCTCTTCAGAGTCTGGTGGAGAGCATTCCCGGCCCGCTCGGAGACGTGATGCTCAGGAACATCAGGCTGATGCTGAAAAATCCAGAACGCATCACAGTAAGAATCCCTCCATCCTTTACTTCCTGCATCTTAGAAATACTTCTGAACTGATTAATCTCAATCAATCGCTTATTGAACCAATCGTCTAGCAATTTAGTATTTAGAGTGCACAGACTAAAACTTAAAATTTGCTGAAATAACCTTTGAGAGCAGTAATTAAACTGCACAATATAAATAGATTTTCCATTTAAGATAAAAGAAAACCTTCAATGTTTTCCACCCAGAACTCCTCAGGTGCCAAAGTTTTTGCTTCCCCTGGTTAAAATCTGTAAAATTCTCCTATTAAAGACTTTGGCTAAACAACCAGCAGATCACCATGTACTGTAGGAATTGTTAAGTTGTCTGTGTTTTATGTTGTGGCCCGTCTTGGGGGAGCCTGAACATGGTAAATGCTTGCTGTGGTTTCCCAGTGAACGCTCTCTATGTCCTGCAGGAGAAGCATTTTCCCTGGGAGGTGTTGTCAGTGATGGCCGTCCAGCTGGGGCTCTGCGCCGCTGGGCCTCCCGAGGTGGAGCTGGAACGCAGCTGCTGCGATTTCAGAAAGCTCATCCAGAAAGAGAGCAGCAGTGGCGACTGCAGCAGCTGGGTGAAGGTAAGAGGTCAAAGCTGGGAGGACATGTGGCGTGGAAATGAAGTGGTGAATCTTTGGGTCGTTTGTCCACGACGCCTCAGAAAGATGGAAAATTCAGTATATTTTGGTGAAAAGTTTCAGATCAAACCAGCAGTCTCTGCTGTTGTCTGTGCAGATCTTGAACAAAATGAAAGCGTGGCCCACTCTGAACAAGCTGTTTCTGACTCTGCTGGCGCTGCCCAGCTCTCTGCACCAGACACAGGTGTTTGCTGAGGTGAGTTGTAACGTGGCTGCTGCAAAAGCCACATGGAATTCACATTTAATTAAAGAATGGGTTGGAGGCGGCCCGAGTGAGCAGCATGAACTGTTTAATACAGGTCCTGTGTTTGCATAGCACTTTAGCATTAACTTCTGCTAGAGACTGTGTTGGTACGCCTCCTCAGCATTAGCTATTGATGTAGCGTTTAACATTAGCTTATGCTAAATACCGTACTGGTTTAGTAATTTAGTGTTAGCTTTCACTAAACACCATGCTGGTGTAGCATTGCCTTAGCATTAGCTTCCACTAGATACTGAGTTGGTTCAACTCATGCTTATTATTAGTGTAATTATTAGCTGTAGGGTTAGCGCATCTAGCGTTATAGTTCGCAGTGCCCGCCACTGGTTTTATTGTCACTGCTGTGAAGATCTGAGTTGTGTTTGTTCCTCTCTGAAGGCCTACAAGAACCTGAAAATCCCTCCCTACAAGGAGAAAACTCCCGTGGCCTCACCGCACATGGAGGTTTGGGGACGACGATCGCCAGTCGGTCGGAAGAAACTAGCTGCTTTGGAGGCTTTTAGCTGCCAGAAAGTCACAGTGAAACATGATGAGAGTTCATCAGAGGACGATAAAAGTCCTGCAGCGAAGCCTTTAATATATCACAAGAAGAAACATAACAGGAGTGTGGATGAGAGGGACTACACAGACAATTCCTCAGGTAGGACTCCCAAGTTTACCTGGACGTTAGCCAGGTCCGCTGTAGCTCCATTAGCTTACTTTCTGGCTGGGTTTTATCAGATGTGATTGACATCACAGAAGAGCCCGTGAAGTCTCCGGCTGGCCAGCGGACGAAGACGAGTAAGACCATAAACGTGAATCTTTTCTACATCTTTCTGCTTTGCTGCAAGACCTGCTCATTTAGTGCCGCTTTGCAGGTGAAGGAATTCATCAGGGAGAGTTTATCTTCATCGTGACGAGTGATGAAGAGGATCTGATCTGGGATTCGACAAGAAAACTACCGGGTTGTGAAGAAAGATCCATTGTAAGTGTATTTCTGATGAGAATGGGGAGGGTTACAGAACGTCAGGGGTCGGACTAAAACAGTCCAATTTTTCTTTTTTGTTTCTTATTCATCATAGATCCAAAATGTAAAATGGATTTTGTATGTTTGCTGTATTAAAAGAAAAAGAAATCTAGGAAATCTGGAATGACTTCCTGAAGGCGGAGCCTCAGAAGTAACACCAGCTTCATAAAGAGACAGAGACCCCATTTCTTTTATGTCATGTTTGACATATAAAATATTTTTATAACAACTGAAGGTAGCATAGACACTTGATGGTGCTATAAACTGGTTGTGATTCTTGTGTTCGCCTGCAGGGGGAGCTGGTTTGGGGTCAGATCGAAGGTTTCTCCCCGTGGCCCGGCGTCGTCGTTCCCTTCAAAGACCAGGTCCATCTTCCTCAGAAGAGGATGGTGGAGTGGTACGGCCAGAGAATGTGCTCTCAGGTCATTGTTTTCCACTTCATTCTGACTGGTTGGTCGTTTTTCTGCAGATGGTAAAACGTTCGCCATGTTGTCTCTGATTGCAGGTCAGTGCCAAGACTCTGAAGCCGTTTGCTGCGTTCAACCAGTATTTCTGCGCCAACTCCTTTGCAACCCTGGTCACCTACCGAGAGGCCGTCCTCTTGTCGCTGCAGGTCTGTATCCTAAGCTGCTCTAGGCGACCCTACAGACTAGTGGCAGCTGCTTGGTGTGAGAGACGTTTAAAAACATAAAACTTTACTATATTTTAGTTTACCTTGTCCCTGCTCTAGACTCTATTAAATTATTAAGAATAATGTAAAACAGTGAATTGAAACAGTTTTAGTTCATTTGTATTGATTTTATCTCCAAACTGTGATGCTGGAAAAGTGTGAAAACTTGAAATGTTGGAAAAATGATTTAATTTTATTCTCTTCTCTGCACAGAAGCAAATGTTGCCCTTTATTTTTATTTTGTGGTCGAAGCATTTCCGTTTGTGTCCTGCAGGAGGCAGCGATGCGCTGTGGGAAGAAGTTTTCTCCTTTGCTCCAGGACAGCGAAGAGGTTCTGAAGCAGGTCCTGGACTGGGCGTTCGGAGGCTTTCAGCCGACCGGTCCGGATGGACTCAAACCTAAACGAGGTGCAGCCGTGTGAATATTTAACACTGGAACTGGAAAACATTTAAATGTTCTAAGTAACTAAAAAGAAACAACAAATAAAATGAATTATGAAGTTATACTTCAAAACAGAGCTGATTGAGACGAAAAGACCAGACTGAAGATTTTTATCATCCAGTTTCTAGTAGAAAAAGAAAAACAATAAATCATGCAAATTGACTCAAACAGTTCATTAAGCTCAGTTTGATATTCAGGATCATTTAAAACCATGCATGTGGCAACAGTAGAAAGGAAAAACTTCCCTTTAATAAGAAGAAAAGTCCAGCAGAACCAGAACCAAACGAGGAGAAGCAGCATTCAGCATCTATGCATCACAAATCTGGAACAAACTTCCAGAAAACTGTGAAACAGCTGAAACACTGAGTTCCTTTAAAACTTGACTGAAAACCCACCTGGTTAGCATTTTATTTGAAACGTAATCAATTACAAATTTAATGATGGTTCTTGACTTAATGTCATGTTTTGATTGTTGATTCTATGTTACATAACTTTGTTTCTGTGTTTATGATGTAAAGCTCTTTGAAATGCCTTGCTGCTGAATTGTGCTACACAAATAACATTTGATTTGATTAGATTTTTGATTTGCTGTGTAAAACAGTGATGATTCAGTGTGTGTGTGTGTGTGTGTGTGTGTGTTCCAGGTGTTGTTAAAACATACACCAGGCCAAAGGTGAAGAAGAAACTTTTTGAGAAGTCCAACCCAGCTCCTGCCTCCTCCACCCCGACAGAGAACAAAGACGGCATCGAGATGAAACACGTAGCTGTCTTACTCAACAGACTGTCCTGCGCTCCCGGAGATCCGCCCTCCAGCTCCAAAACCAACGGAACCAACATGGAAACCGGACCGGGTTCTGCTGGAAAAAGGTCCAAACCTCCAGCTCCCTACTGTGGGAAGCAGGGAAAAGAAAGATCCCAGATGGAGAAGGACAAGTGGGACGCCGAGTGGGACCAGGTGAAGAGCAAATGGCAGAAACAGAAAGTCCGAGGGCGGAGCCTGAAGAAGAGCTACAGCTGGCTGTCCGGAGAGGATAACGACATGTCGCCGGACTTTGTGCCACAGAGGAAGAGGAGCTACACCAAAACGTACAATAAGGTCAACGTGACCAGCGGCGTGTACACGCAGCCGGACCAGAAACTCAGAGGTATCAACTGACAGGTCTCTCCATGACAGGTCGATGGGATCGTTGGTAGTTATTTGACTCGATGAAGGAAGTCCACTTCCAAGGGAAAGTGATTCTAAAAACGTCTCCAGAGCTTAAAGCTGACCTATGATACTTCCTCGATCAGTTTAGGAGAGCTCTATGGCCTACACAAAACATGTTCTTTACATTTTGTGCACAAAATCATTCTTAGATAACGAGATTTCAGACTGCTCAGTTCTGCTGAATTTGAGCTGTTTTAAGGTCTCTGTCACTTTAAATCCTAATAAGCTTTTGGCCACGCCCCCAAATTCAACATTTACACTCGTTTGTGAAAATGGATGAGGAAACATATAACCGTACATCTTTGAAAAGCAGAATGGAGCCTCCTGCACAACCAGCAAGAATGCGCAAGTAGTTTCTGGGTGGTAAGTCAACAGCTAAGCACCAGTCTTTTCCAGCAGCCATTGTACAGCACATACAGTGGAAAAACCAGCTAGCAAACATGCTGGAACTCAGCTCACGTTGCTAGGTAACAAGCAGAGTTCTGCTGGGGTTGCTAGGTAACGGGCAGAGTTCTGCTGGGGTTGCTAGGTAACGGGCAGAGTTCCGCTGGCATTGCTAGGTAATAGCAGCAGCTCGTTTGGATTTAAAGTGACAGAGGCCCTAAAACCATAGGATTAGCCTAATGAGAAAAACGTAACAGGTCACCTTTTAAAAGAAAGAACAGTAAAATTAATGGAGTTAATTGAAGGACATGTAATTTATTGCACTGTAATTGAAAACAATACGGCAAGCAATTATGATAAATAAATGTGATTCACAGTCTCTAGTAGGCTAAAATAATATTAGAGCAAAATAATATTCCACCAGAGTTTTAATATTACCAGTGGAAACCAGAAGTTAAAACATTACTGCCTGTTTTTAGTTGGCTTTTACAAATGAAACTTACATTTTTTCCCCAAATTCTGTTTTTAATTATCCAGAGTTCCTTGTTTAACAGCAGAAACCACTTCCAATCATAGCTTTAATTAACAAAACTTCAACAGTTCAATAGATAAATGCAGTAAATTGAAACTTATTTTATGCGTTTTTACAGCAGGAAGCTTTCAGTAAATGTGCGTCTTCTTCTACTGAAGCGAAGGAGGAATTTGCTAAGCTAACATTAGCCCAGATGGTGCGCAGAGCAAACGTCCAAAAAGAGTTTTTCTTTCTCCTGCTTCACAAACAAAACAGAGGAAGAGTGGTGGTTGTTATCCATTATTGACCAAATGATGTCTTTACAGAGAAGACCATCAATCAGATCCTGAACTTAAACCTCGATATCGAAGGTTGGTGTTTGCAGTGAGAGTTTATCTGTCGCTCTGTGAATTTAGTCTCACGTCTTCCTGTTGTTTGACCTGCAGATTTCTGTGTGTGCTGCGGAACCAAGGAAATCCAGATTTCCCACCCGCTCTTCAAAGGAAGCCTCTGCTTGAAGTGCAAAGTAAGTTCCTGCTGCAGCGGAAAATATTTTAAACCAGCGGCACAAAAAACTGGTTTTTACGTTTATCACAAACTAGCTGAGTAAAGGTGACCCCCAAACAAAACTGGTGTCAAACGGTTTTTTTTATTTGTGCTGCTGCCACTTTAAAGATGTTAATAAAAAGGTTCCCACAGGTCATCGTCAATATCTTCAAAGCAGAAGCAGCACAACAAACTTTTGCTGCACAAACGTTTGACACTGTTTTGTTAGATTGGAGTAACGTGGAGGGCTGGTTGACCTTTCATGACCTGGAAACATTCAGTAATATCATTAACATGATAGCGGCACAAAAAACCCTTTTTGCTGCACAAACGTTTGACACCTTTGTTGTTCCATTTGGGTAATGTAGTTGACCTTTTGATCTTTTAAACTTTGAATAATATCTTCAAAGCAGCACAAACGGAACATTTTTGCTGCACAAACGTAGTCGAGTTGATTGACATCAAACTTGTCAGGTTTCTGTTAAAACAAAAATACTTGACACCAATTTTATTATATTTGGATAATGTGATTGACCTTTTAAAATGTCATTAATATCAAAGCAAAAGCAGCACAAATAACGTTTTTTGCATTATTATGCCTCTGCCTTTATATGAGAAATATGTGTCAAACAACAATATTATCGTTTATCGCAGTAACTTCTGGGACAGTTTATCATCATGTCTGCCTCTGCAAACTGTAAATATTTTTTTTAAAAAACAAAAAGGGTGAAAAGCTTCTTGATTCGTTGATGAGTTCTCATTTGGTGTTCATGCAACAGTCCAAATTAAAGCTGTGGTTTAAAACTCTGCTTCTGAAGGATAACTTCATGGAGACGCTGTACCGCTACGACGAAGACGGATACCAGTCCTACTGCACCATCTGCTGCTACGGCATGGAGGTCATTCTCTGCGGACACGACGGCTGCCACAGGTTGGTCTCCGTCGTCCAGGCAGCTCGTGCAGAGCAGGCGGTTTAGTCTCGGCCCGTTCGGTCTGCAGGTCTTTCTGCGAGGACTGTCTGAACATCCTGGTTGGTCCAAGGACGTTTGACTCTCTGAAGGTCGTGGACCCGTGGATCTGTTACCTGTGCCAGCCCCACCAGCCGCACGGCGCGCTGGTTCCCAGGGAGGACTGGAGGTTTCGCGTCCAAGAGATGTTTGCCAACAACAGTGCCATGGCGTTTGTGAGTATTCAGCTGACGGTGAAAGTGTGACAGCGCCCTCTAGTGGTCCTCCTGGTGAAGATAGGGCTTTACATTATGTTATACCTGGAGTGTTGCCTTGATCCTTTGATCTCCATGGCAACCATTCAGCTGCAAAACGCCTGGGTGGACCTAGCCCCGCCTCCGAGGCGCCGCTCCTCCCAGCTCCTTCAGACTAGCCAGCACCAATTAGCAAACAGCTGAGCTCATTGTAGGAGCTGCTGCTCAGAGCGACGCTGGTAAAAATGTTACAGGGTTAACAGAGGAACCAAGAGAGGATGACTTCCTGGAGGCGGAGCTTCAGGAACAGCAGGAGTTCTTAAAGCGACAGAGCCCCAATTTCAAGTCAAAGTCAAACTTCACACATAAAACATTTTTGTAACAGGTGAATGTAATATAGTTACATGATTGTGCTATAAAATGGCCCAGAAAACACATAATACTGTTTAACAACTTTTCAGACC
Organism: Poeciliopsis paucimaculata; assembly: GCA_903067055.1. Classification (NCBI taxonomy): domain Eukaryota; kingdom Metazoa; phylum Chordata; class Actinopteri; order Cyprinodontiformes; family Poeciliidae; genus Poeciliopsis; species Poeciliopsis paucimaculata. The sequence continues at coordinate 124,075 of CAEGAD010065041.1, forward strand.
CGACCAATGACTTTCGTTTTAAAGCAACAAATCTTTTTCTCAGAAAATAGCAACAAATTTAGATTTATTCTTTTTTTCTTTTTTTTTTAATAAGCAACAAATTTACCCCCCCCCCACCAAAAAAAAAAAAAAGTACTTGCATTGACAACTGTTGGTTACCTACTTGCCTGATTACTTTGGGTTAATGAAGTATTTTTGTTGTCCTGTGAATGTTTTACTGAATGTTACAGACATCAAACCAAAAGACGTCTGCAGCTTTTCACAGTTTGGCTCATAAAGAGGAAACATTTCTTTGGATTCTGAGCAGCTTGAAGGATTTTTGCTCTGTTTTGATGTGATTAAAAAGTGCGACCGGATCTTGGTGGGATGTGAACTCAAACACGTCAGATGAAATAAAGTTCCTGGATGTGCTGTGTTGCTGATGCAGGAGCCTCATCGGGTCTACCCGTCTGTCCCCACCAAGATGCGCCGACCTCTGCGGGTTCTGTCGCTGTTCGACGGGATCGGAACAGGTGAGCGTCCGGACCGGCACACCAGAAGGTTCTGATCGCTTCAACGTCATTCCTATAAATTCTTATATTTTGTGTTCCTGATGTTTTTTATATTTTTGTTATATTTTTACTGTCTGTGTTCTTTGTATTCGTTTTCTTCATATTTGTGGTTTTGGTTTTTTAATACTTCCTCCTTTTGGTTCTTCATATTGTTCTTCGTTTTCGTATATTTATTTGGGTTTTTCACATTCCTGGTTTTCAAAGTGTTCTAAAGTGTTCTAAGTATTTGTTGTTTTGTTCTTCTCATTTGTTCTCATTTTTTGCTATTTGAATTCTTAATATTCTTTAAATTTGTAGTTCTCTCTTCGTGTTCTTCATGTTTTGTTCCTCATGTTCTCTGTCGTGTTCTTGTTCTTTGTGTTTTTGCTATTTTTAATCTTCTATGGTTTCTGTATTCTTGTTCACATTCATGGTTTTTGCTCTTTGTGTTAAATTTTAAAATTATCTTTCTGCAGTAGGATTATTGTTGTTTTATTAATTTTTCCACCATCTCTGCTCCATACCCGAAGGTTAAACCTTCCAGTTTCCGAGAACAGAAACTGGACGTGAACTGAAACTGATTCAGTGAATTTCAGTTTTCTGGTGTAATCTTTGTAATTTAGGGAACATTAAACTAAAAACCAAATTTTCGTTTCCAGTTTATTTAACCAAGGTAAATGAGGAGAAACTGAAAGTTTTTCTCTTCACGCTGTTTTTCTCAGGCTATTTGGTGCTGAAGGATCTCGGCTTCAAGGTGGAAAAATACGTCGCCTCCGAGGTCTGCGAAGACTCGGTTGCCGTGGCAACCATCAACCACGACGGAAAGATCGTCCACGTTGGAGACGTCCGATTCGTCTCCCAGGAGCTGGTGGGTTAAACCTGCTGCTTTACTTTCCCTTTTCTGAAGAATAAATTTAAAAAAATGCCCATCAACATTTTCTGGTTTATTAAAATAAATGTTTTTTAAATAAATGTTATTTTGTAAATTCAGCTGGAGAAGTGGGGGCCGTTCGACCTGCTGATTGGTGGAAGCCCCTGCAACGATCTGTCCATCGTCAACCCGCTCAGGAAAGGCCTCTATGGTATGAAAATATGTTTTATTTTCTTTACATATATTTTTTTGTTTAAAATATATGTTTGCATGTTTTATAAAAATAAATATTTTTTAAATATTTAAAAGGAAATATATTTTTCTGTTTGAAAAAAGTTTTGTTAAAACTACTAGTTTGAGTTCAAAATTCAAAACTACGAATCTGTTACTAAATTAGTTGAAAATTATTGCAATAATCAATTAATCACGATTAATCGATTTATCCCTTGTTGTTTCTATAATAATTGATGAAAATAACAGAATAATTCTTTCAAAATTTAAAGATTAGTAGATAATGTTTAAAGTTTGACTTTATAAAATCATTTAAGTCAAAACTAGAAGTTTCTACTAAGGATGTTTGTAGAGCGGAAAACCTATAATCTGTTAATCTGACTTCCTGTTTTATTTGTTTTCCTCTCAGAAGGAACCGGCCGACTGTTTTTCGAGTTTTACCGCATCCTGCAGCTGCTGAAGCCCAAAGAGGACGACGCGCGGCCGTTCTTCTGGCTCTTCGAGAACGTCGTTTTCATGAATACGCACGACAAAGTCAACATCTGCCGCTTCCTGGAGGTTTGCTTCACGCCTCTTGGCGCCGGAGCCTGCAGCGTTGGAGGAGCTGATGGTTCTGTGTTTTTACAGTGCAACCCGGTGCTGGTGGACGCGGTCAAGGTGAGCCCTGCGCACAGAGCCCGATACTTCTGGGGAAACATTCCTGGGATGAGCAGGTGAGACAACAACTGCTGTGTTCATTAAAACTGCCAGAAAGGCTATAAAATGCATTTTCTGTGCTGTGGGTCAGGTGGACTCACCTGCCCGGGTTTTTACACACAGAAACAGTTTAAATGGGAAACTTTTGATTTTTACTCTGAAACATTTCAAACTTGTTAAAAATAATCAAGAACTATATATATATTTGTTTTTTTTACAAAAGAGTATTTCTTACAAAAACTATTTTTGAAACAAATATGATATTTTTATTTTTTTTAATGAAATATTTTTTACAAAAAATATATTTTATATGTTTTTGGTAGAAATGTATTTTATAGCCAAAATTTTTTGGGTAAATATTTGTTATTTGTTTTTACTAACATTTGTTTTGTAAAAACTACCAGCTAATTTTGTAAAGTCAAAACTACTAAATCGCTGAACTGGTAGTCTACAAGAATAATTATTTTCATTAATTATTATAAAGAAACCAAGGGATAAAACGACTAATCGTGATTAATCGATTATTGAAATAATTATTAACTAATTCAGTAATTGATTAATCATTAACTGGAGTATACATAGTGGGAAAAAATACATTTTTACAAAAAGAATAAGATGCTTAAAGCAGTGACTGATCCGAAACTCGTCAGGCCCATCATCGCCTCCCAGAGCGACAAGTTGAACCTGCAGGACTGTCTGGAGCTCGGCAGAGAAGCCAGGGTGAGAAAAGTCACGTTTGTTCTGCTTCTGTTTCTGGCAGAAAAAACTCACGACTGTTGGTGGGGATTTTATTTCCAGGTAACCAAAGTGAGAACGATCACCACAAATCCAAACTCTCTGAAGCAGGGGAAGCACGTGTCTTTGCTGCCGGTCGTGCAGAACGGGAGAGAGGACATCCTCTGGATTACCGAACTGGAAAAGTACGTTCATGTATGGACGCCTGCAGTGAGACGTCAAGATGCCCACTTACCTGCTGTAGACAAAAAACTGCTAGCTAATGATGACTAGCATTGGTGTTAGCTGTTATCAATATATCACGCTAAATGTAGTGTGATATGTAAATAAAACAGATGCAGTACTAATTGTCAACACAACAACTAGATAACAAGGTCAGAAAAAAAAATAGAGAGAGAGGAAGGTAGTTCTGGTATGCTAGCTTGACTATGACAACTGTAACATGTAGATGTGCTGTGGAATCCAATGTGTTTTGGTTCAGTTAAAAACAAAAAATAATGCAACCTAAACATTATGTAAAGCAACCATCTTTTCGCCTTCCAGCGTTGCGCACGTGCAAAATTCAAAGATGTAAACGACAACATGCAAGGGCTCCACACTTCTCCTTCACATTCTTTGCTTTTAATCTTTTCTGTATTCTTTGCTTTCATGTTTCCATCATGTTCCATTTCCTTTAAATTCTATTTGTTCTTCAGATTTATTTTTGTGGTAGCTTTTGTTTTCATCTCACCCTGTATCATGTGGGATTGAATCGATATTCTCCAACGTTGGTTGGTTAGAAACAGATTCCACCTTTACATTAACTGAAGCTTTTCTCTCCAGGATCTTTGGTTTCCCCAAACATTACACCGACGCAAGAAACATGAACCGGCAGCAGCGGCAGAAGCTGCTGGGCAAGGCGTGGAGCGTGCCGGTCATCCGCCACCTCTTCGCCCCGCTGAAGGAGTACTTCGCCTGCGATGAGCTTCCTCCCATCGCCGCCTCCTGCGTCTCCGCCGCCAGCACCGCGCCGTCCTCGCCCAACTCTCCGGACCTGCAGCAGCTCCGGTAGATCTGGAGCTGCGTCACGGTTCTGTTTCCCAAATGAATGTAAATCACTATTTAACGGTTTATTATCTTTACAATAAGTCTGATGGCTTTCTACAGTGCTGTCCACTCAGTGCTCTAAATTTTAACTAAATAATCTCAGTATTTTGTGCAATTAATCGTTTAATTTTGTTGCATCTGATTGGCAGCTGTTCTCCCCAGGAAATGTGTCTGAATGCATCAGTTTAACAGTTTTTAAGATGGATGAAACAACTTCATGGTTGATGAAATATTTCTGGGCTGCATCTGCAGAATGTGAATCATGTGATGCTTTTTAAAACTACTTGACTGTTTTTCTAAGACTGTAACAATTGAGTGTTGCTTTTTTAAAATCTTTGTTGATTTGGGGTTTGAGATCTTCTGATATGGAGGACTGATCCTGCCAAAATTAGCCAAAACCTGTGGAGAAAAATGAAAGTAATTGCACCAAATATTGCAACCAAAAAAGTTATTAAAAATGTAAATAAAAACTTTCCCAACTTATCTCATTACACAATGCAACATTATGGATAAAAATATTTTGTGACTATAAAAAAATAAGTTGGGAAAGTTATTTATATTTTTTGAATGCGATACTTGACACATTATCAAGCCATTTATTTATTTATGTCTTTAGTTCCAGTTTTGGCAGGATGAGTCTTCCATACTCTGATCATGGTTTAATGAATAGGAAAAAACAATAATTTTAAGTGGTGCATAAATCTACCTCAGTGTTGACCTGCGGTGCCTTAACAAGCCGCCCGGTGCTGTTTACCTGCAGATCCGTTTGGGTCATAATGGGCTACAAACTGAGCCAAAACATTTCGAAAAATGTTGAAATGACTTTATTCCAACTGCTGAACCAAAAACAAAATCTAACATGCATCCATTTCCTTTTTATTTCTGTAAATTTTATAAACACGGTTTGATGCATTTCTACCAAAATCGTGTTGATGCACTTTCATTTTTTAAGCTAGCAAAATAAACCGAATGAGAGAAACGGGAATAGGACGACAAAATATTCTGAAAATATTAAACCCTCTAGATTCACCCTGTTTGTGGATCCAGTAGATTTACTAAACGCCTTTTAGTTTTGTTCAGCAGGATAAATCTGTTATTAAAGCTTTTAAATCAATATTGGAGCAAACAGAACAATCAAGAAACTGAGGAATCCTCCTTTTTTTTATTGCGTTTCTTACTAACTACTGTAATTTAGCTGCTTTTTGTCATCATGATAACTTTTTAACGGATATTATAAGTAATATTGTCACTGACAGAACTGTTAAGAATGAAATTGAAATGTTGGTTCCAATGTTTACATTTTATGCATTTCTTATTTTTTTATGTTTAATGCCAAAAGTCCTGATTTGTGGGACTGCAATCCATTTATTGGTGGATCTTTTCTTTTTAAATGTGAGCAAAGTTCATTCAATGCTTTTGCACATTACCTCAGAGGAATTAAATGCTCGCTGTGTGAAGGTTTGAATGTTTACAAGAATAAAAATACTGTCCTGTTTGGCTCTACAAATGCTGTTAGTATTTGGAATAAAATTTTGTACACATCTGATTTTTGTTCTTTTTCTTATTTGTGTCTTTGCATAGAGCTTCATTCATAAAAGTCTATAAAATGTTATAATTTCCAATCAATATGGCTGTTTATTTCTCTTTCTGAGATTTATGAACCAGCAAGGTTCACCAATACTGAATGATCTAAGTCAACAAGCTACTGGAACCATTTACGCACATCCCACTGCTGGTGTCAACATGCTAACATTAGCTTTGTACTTAAAATAATCCTAAAACTACTAAACAAGCTAAATACACTGCCTGGCCAAAATAAAAGTCGCCACCAAAAAATGGTCACACTCTCTAATATTTTGTTGGACCGCCTTTAGCTTTGA